>SNQJ01S0155438.1:47619-59402 GCA_010110895.2 Picea sitchensis | reverse complement strand
TTTAAAACAAAAAGATAATTGGAAGGGTATCCATTCATAAAGTGAAATTGTATGTATGTGGGTGTTGGATGGTGATGTGAGAGAAAAAGGGGTTGTACTAGTGGAAAGGTGCATGACACCCACTCATACAAATTAAATTTAGTCTCTGGTAAGCATGGAATTACTTTTAAATCCCAAACCCAATGGGCTTGTAATATAAAAATCAGCCTGGCCGTAAAGTTATTATTCCCCTAGTCAACTAACCCCAAGGGCCACGAGGGGATATTCCAAAAGAGGAGAGACAATATGTCAAAGCCAATAAAAATGAAAGGAGCGCACATACCAAAACGTTGCACATTAAGAAANTAGATCGGTTTCAAATTAATTTAATATTATATAAATTTATTATGTGTTATACACATTAATTATGGATTTAGATAGCATAATGTAAAAGTTGTTATGGATATGGATAATTCATTCCATAGCTTTATAATTTTCTCCAAGATTGTGGTGAAGTTTATGTATCATTTAATTATTAATATATTTTAATATTTTATTATTGTATTGAGAGGTGTTTTACAAATTAATGTATGTTATAATTATAATAATAATAGTAAAGTTGGTTCAATTAAAAATAATAATAAAAATATTTATTGTGTTGATAGGTGTTGTACAGTGCAATATGGAGGAGATGTTCATGTAATGTAACGCATTAACATAATAATTAAATTAATAAAAAAAAAATAAAAAAAACTTATGGCGGTTTCATTATAGATAATGATGATTAACATCCACTGAGATCGAATTGGTCTATCAGACCTTAAGAGGGTAAGGGATTACTTGCAATTCTTTAGAATTTTGTTTATGTGCTCAAAAAACATTAAGAGAAGCTTTCCAAGATCACCATAGTTGTGTTGAGTTAAAAGGTTATGAAGGTTTGTAGTGTGACAAATGTTTTGAAATTTAGATCTGATCTAGGTATAGGCTGGACCATCTAAGAAAAACTGTTTTTCATCTTCAACCTTCTTAGTGTCACAAAGGTGACACACTCTTTCATCCCATGGCATTTTAGGAATTGACCAGCGCCCAGTTTCACTATGGAGCTCATAATAATTTGTTTTTATCTTAGCAATGCTTATTTTTTTCTTTACACTTGTCAAAACAGAGAGATAATTTTGATCTTCTAGATTATGGTTGATTACATCCTTATAATACATTAATTTTTTTTTCCTCTAACTCTTTATCACACCACTTTTTATCTTTAAATTTTGATTTGATGATATTTTTAATAGTATCCTTATTCTGCAAAATGGTGTCTTCCATGATTCCCCAATAGCTTAGCTAAGACTGGGCATCTTTATGCCATCCTCGCTTGAGTTGATGGTGGTTACGACTAGATTTTGAAGCAATTTTAGGAAGCATCTTGTCTTCTATGTTGTTTAACTTGTTCTTATACATTAGGTATCTAGTCCGTCGTGCTCTCGATGGGGGAAAGGCTTGCCTCTAAGAGGAGGATGGGATAGGGTGTATTTCCTTTAATTTTGAGATTATAGGTTATAAAATTATTTTGTATTTACTCTATCTTCCTCCAAGATTCACGAGATATACTACATCCCCAGACTTCACATCCATAAATAATAACAAGCGTAACAAGAGTCTCAAAGAGGAGTTTATTCTTATCTCATATCCAAAGATCGACTGATTTATAATTGTTTTCAAGCCCATAATAAGCTTTCCATCCCCCAATAATCCTTTTCTCAATGTTATAATTCCAGTTGAGCTTGTGGTGAATATTGATTCCAATATATTTGTATGAAGTCACTTCCTCCAAGTTGTGGTTGTCACATACGAAGGTATCATAAGTGATCTTATTGTATTTAATGATCATGACCTTAGTCTTGTCACTATTAACAGTCATACCCATATTGGAGAAAACATCCTTGAGGATTCTTAGTTGGTTTTCAAGATCATGGGGACTCCTCACCATAAGAATGATATGATCAGCTAAAGAAGAAGATTGATGATTGTACCAGTGAGAGTAGGGCCGACACAACCTGCTTCTTCCAAACAATCTTCTAACTTGTCAATGTATATGCCAAAAAGAGTAGGGGACAAGGGACAACCTTTATTGACTCCAATATTGCAGTTAATCTCTTTTGACCAACCCCCGGTGTTCTTAAACTTGGAAATAACGTTCTCATACAGCCTTATTGTAGCATCCCTCAACTCGAAAGGCAGGTTTATCTCTTCCAACCTATTCCAAAGGTTTTTCCTAGGAACCGTGTCAAAAGCTTTTCTAAATTCAACAAAACAACAAAAAAAATAGGTTTTAGTATTGCGAAACTCCTTTGCAATGATCCTAAAGGTAAAAATATGGTCCACAATTGAATGATATCTCCTAAACATGGCCTGGCCTTTAGCTCTTTTACCGTGAATTTCTAGCCAAAGACTAATCTTCTTTTCCAAAATAATTCCATAAAGCTTGGCTAAAATCAGGCTAATCATAATGGTCTTATAATTAGAGGGAATGTTTATATCCCCCTTTTTTTAAATATGAATAATGAGGCTTTGCGTCTAGGGTTTAGGGAAGCCATGCTTGACTACTAAATTTAAGAGCTTTTGTATGTGAGGGATGAGGATAGGCCCTCTAGTTTTAAAAAATTTAGCTCGGTAGCCTTCAATGTCCTTAGCTTTCCCATTTGCAAGTCGCTTAACCCTGAACTCTATGTCATCCAAAGAAAAAACTTCATCCTCTGTAGGGACAATAGGAATGGTGTCCATGGCATTAGGGAACTCGTAAAGACTTTTAAGGTAGGAATTTCAGTCCCTTAAGGGAATCATATTGTTTTCTTTAGTATTGTGGATTAGAATTTGCCTCCAAAACTTCTTAGGATCCAGCTTAGATAGTTGTGAAAGTTGTTCTTGCCTTTTATTGATGTAGTACTTTTTTTTCCTTTTAATTAGGGATTTGTACGTATTGATCTTATCTATTTTTAAGGACTCATTAGAAGCATCCCTAATGGATTTCCTAGAAATTTTACATTCATTATCATACCAAGGGTTGGTCTTTCTATTATTATTTTTACGGGACACATCGAAAAAGAACTTGTTAATAGAAGTGGAAAGGGTAGTTGTAAAATTATGATAGAGGTATTCAATGTTGTCCTTATAAGTTAGGAGATGTAATTCACTATTTAAATCCTTTAAGAAAATGTCAACTTTACTTTTGTCAAAGCACAATTTCCTTTGATTATCAGAATTATCTTCAATGACGCTCATGTGCATGGAAAAGTTTAGAGTTAGGGATAAAGGTCTATGATTAGAGTCGGGTTCATGGTCATTTAAAAGGTCAAAAGTTACTATTTGGTTGGAAATGGGGATATCAAATATCACATAATCTACGACACTACTACCTAGCCCATGATGTTGATTAAGGTTGGTTGTCATTGATGTCAACCCTTGAAGAAAGCCCACCACAGCACAAGAGTTTAGGTAATGGACCCAATATTGTTTGATGTAAATATGACTCATTATTGTTTTCATAGTTGATAAGAAGTAAATATGGATGAACTCCAAAGTGGTCCCCTTATGGTAAGCCCTCCGCAAGGAAGATGCTTTGTGGGTAAAGAACCATGCTTAATTGTGGAATAATGAGATGAGAGGAAAGAGTGAATTTGTCGAGAGAAAATATATCCTAGATGGATAGTGCTTGTCATGTCATTTTTGATTGGTATGTGGAACATCACATAATTCCCTCCACCCGGATTTAGAGAGTTTTGGCCATGTGAAGTTGGAGACCCGGGTTTGGGTAATGGACCAAGGTTTGTTTGATGGGTAACAGTATGAGCTATGATATATTTTCAGATACTATTCTATATGGATAGTACATGTCATTCCATTTCTAGTGGTATGTAGAATGTCACATAATTCCTCTCCATGGTTAGAGTTATGGCCATGAGAAGTTGGAGACCCAGGTTTGGGTAATGGACCCAAGTTTGTTTGATGGAGTAGCAGTGAGTTATGATATATTTTCAGATAATAATATTTTCTATGGATGGTACATGTCATGCCATTTACAGTGTGGTATTTATGTAGAGCGTCACATAACTCCCCACGGTTTTAGATTTATGGCCTTCACGAAGAGATTCTTGAGGACCCTCATATGTCATCTAGAAACTAAAAAGGTCAAAGTAGTCAAAGTGGTTTAAGAGATTTTAAGGTAAATAATAAAGTGAAGTGTTGGTGTATTATAATTCAAAGTGAATACAAAATAAATTATTTCAATAATAAATTTAATGGAGGATAGGTAGTTAACCCTAAAATAAGGAAAGTGGGCCAAGTGACCTAGAAGATGTTTTTAAGGAAGCTACTTGGAGGTATAAATGAGGCAAGGAGCTCTCTCATTGAATTACACTTGAGCATATTGAATATATATATGTGTGTGCAGGTTAAACAGGGATATCTAGGCTTGAATTATGAGTAGGAATTGTGAAGAAAGAATTGATGCAAGGAAGGATAAATTCTTTTGATGGGCTTTCTAAGGTATGTTTGTATCATCTCACCATTTTAAGCTATAACGTTTTTTCTATAATGATTAGGACAGTGAGAGGTGATAATACAGAGTGATAAAGCATATCAATTATACGTGAAACAAATTCATCTTATTAATTAGTTATTTTGGGAGTTACACTCACATGGAAAGAAATAGAGTTTGTGGCAGGTCTGGCGGTCAAAATTAGGTGTTTGGTGCTTCGTCATAACTTCTTCATATGAGATCAAATTTAGTGAGACCAAATGTATTTGTTAGGTTACTGCCGTCTGTAGTATGTTTTGTAACAATTTCCGATTATTTTACATCAAATATTTTGTGTGGGGCACTCTCTACAGGTTACTCTCTAGAATAAGACAAAAATTCAGCAAGGTATGCCATTTTGCTATAACACCTTTTGAGAGGTTCCAAGTGAAGTGACTTACTTTGAGAATTACATTAAAACACTGAGAAAGAACATAATTGTATCAGTTTCAGATATTTATACATTCTGAGTTCAAAGTTATGAATTACTTCAAGTTAGAGTTTTGTTATTAATCCAAAACTAGGCATGTATGAGACTAAAGAAAAGTTTAGTGTCTTTAGTCTCTTGTTGTTAAAGTTAAGGAGGTTTGAAGGAATGTGATCATATACACCAAGTATATTCTGAGATCTATAAATCAGATTTGGATGATGAAATTGATGAGGGGCTTTTAGTTGGTTGTGATACATGGTTGAGACAAATGTGGTTGATGAGTTGGCACATACATGATGTGTAGAGTTGATAGTGGTACATATTTATGAGTCATAGTTGATGAGAGTAGTTAACACATGATTGGTACATGCGCGGGTACATGGTTGGATGCACTTGTTTATGGTATAGGTTGATTACGAGGTTGGTGCATGGTTGATGCACTTGTTTATGAATATGAGTTGATTCTACGGGTTGGGGTCTGCGGTTGATGCATAGTTTGATGCATGGATTGATTTATTGAGTACGAGGTTTACATCCCGTTATATATCCTGATGATAGTGTGACAATGAACATCATTCTACTTCTACTTTAGGGTGGCGGGATGGGGGAAGGGCCAGTGGTTGTATGCATAGGTTTGTGTCGAGAAGAACATGAGGGGTTGTAGCCTCCTTCGGTTTGTAGCGGAAGGTGGGGAGTTGGAACTTCCCTGGGGTTGTACTTTGAGAAACTAGAGGTTGGAGCCTCCTTCGGTTGGCGGAAAACAAAGGGAGATTGGTGTGCTTCAATGAATGTAATTCTTCAGCATACAAGAAAAAAATCATTTATGTAGTTTTCTCCTGCTTTGAGTTCTCACGTAAAACCTTTGGTGTACTATGTATGTGTATGATTGTTCATTTGTTCATTGCTTATTTACTCGGTTATTGGATGATAATGCTTCATTGATATAACACTAGGTATATTACAGAGCTAAAATCCAATTTGGATGATGATGAAATTGATGAGGGGCTTTTGGTTGAGTTACATGTTGAGTACATGGTTGAGACAAGTAGTTGATGAGTTGGCACATACATGGGAACCTTAAGGAGTTGATGATGTTGGTATATTGATGAGTCATAGTTGATGAGTAGTTGACACATAGTTGGTACATGGTTGGATACACTTGTTTATAGTACGAGGGTTGATTGAGTTGGTGCATGGTTGATGCACTTGTTTATGAATACGAGGTTGATTATAGGTTTTAGGTACAAGTTAATGCATAGTTGATGCATGGTTCAAATTATTAGTGGAGTTTACAGCGTTATATATCACGGTGATAGTGTGGCAGTGGGTTCCATCATTCTACTTCTACTTCGGGTGGCCGAGGATGGGAACTAAGGGCAGTGGTTGTAGCCACCTTCCAGTTATGTCCCGGAGAACATAAGGGGTTGTAGCCTCATACGGTTTGTAGAGAGGTGGGAGTTGGAGATTCCCTCAAGTTGTAGCCTATGAAACTAGGGGTTGGAGCCTCCTTCGATTCTGATTGGAAAACAAAGGAAGTTGAATTGCTTCAATGAATGTGAATATTTCAATACATATAAGAAAAATCATTTCGTAGTTTCTCCCGATTTGAGTTTCCACATAAAACACTAGTGTCTTGTGTATGTGTATGATTGTTCATTTGTTCATTCGTATTTACTCTGCGGTTATTGGATGATAATGCTTCATTGATATAACACTTGTGATATATGGTTAAAAGGGATTAAATTGCTTCATTAGCAGTTCACCCCTCTCGGTAATCCAACACATGAATCTGAGTCATCTGGTTGGATTTTGGGTGTTTCATTACTCCATTGCAAATTATTAGGTCTTGAGAGCTACGAATCTTGATATTGTTTAGATCATTGCTTAAATATCTTGTTTAATTGCATTCCTAGCATTAAAGTCTCCCTATGAGGATATTACCTTCATTTTTCAAACTATAAATATTTAGTTCTAAATTATTATAGGGACAATTGCTCTCTAGATTGTTTTTCTTATAAAAGTAGAATTAATAGGTGCAAAATAGCAAATTTCTATATACATCTTCTTAGCATTGGTGTTTGAAATTTTTATCCAAATGTATTGATTGAGAGAAATTCGATCTTTGAATGAAATTTTTATCCAAATGTATTGATTGAGAGGGTCGATCTTATGAAGTTGAATGTGAGGAGAAATGCTCTTTCTAATATAACAAGTTATGCCTCCTATTCGTCTATGATGAGACTTTTTGTTCCTTGCTGACCACAAGAAAAATCATTCTATGTTAGGGGCCTTAGACTCTTCATGCTCCCAAGTTTCAATTAGACAAATTATATCAATATCACTCGGGATCCAACTTATCATAGGACTTTTGTGCCATGGAAAGCCACGACGATTCCAAAAAAGGATCCTGAGTGTCGCAAATTCATATTTATTATTATCATTCTGGTCTATATCCCTAACAATAGATTTTTTATTTCTAATTATTGTCAATTTTCCCTTTTGAACTTCCTTCCTTAATTCAACTTGGTCTTCTAGAATGAGGTATTCATTTATAAATATTCCTAACCCTTTTAAGCTCAGATTTTTACTGAGTATGTTATATTTATAGTCATTACAACTTACTTTGACACTGATCAACCTATTTTTATGATCAATTATTTTTCCTAGCCTCTTTGCTTCTATGAGGTAAGTTGTTTCAATTTGTGATTTATTTTTTAATTCTTCTTTACTATTGCTAGCATATCCTCCTCTTGTTGTTCGTTTATACCAAAAATTATGAGGTTCATGGATCTTTTATTACGCTCATGGTCCAGTTCGATTAGCTTAGTCATTTCCTCTTTGATGGATTTGATATCCAATTTGTTTTCTAGATTACTAAGGGTCAAACTATTGGTTAGTTTTTCTTCTATCTCTTTAATCATATCTCTCAAGATGAGATTTTATTCAACCTCTCCTTCTTGGGTTGATTGTTTTTGTTTTTCCATTTCTTGAATCTTATCCTCCATTTTTTGCAATTGACTCTTGAACCTTAATAATCTATCCTTTATTTGAGTTTGAATGATATCTTTGAAGAGTCTAATATTTTTATCAAGCATTGCCTCTAGCTCTATTTGGATTTTTATGTCTCTTTCTTCACTCTTTTTTTCTAATGATTATAACTCTATTTGGAATTTGACATCTTTTTCTTCTCTCCTTTTTTCTAATGATTCCATATAATCGTAAAGGCTCTCTAGGGTGACTTTGGGGGGTCTCCCCCTGACAGGCTGAGTTTTTGGAATAGGTGGTGGAGTGCTCATATTGAAAAGAAGAGAAAATAACTAACAACTGTTATTTTGGATTGATTTTAAAAATGGAAATGATTTTTTTTAATTGGTAATAATGATATTAATTATTATCTCTAAAATCAACTTTTACTTATTAAATTTTAAATAATAATAATAAAAAATAGATTTTAATTATATTTAAATCTCTTTAATTTTCACATGTTACTAAATTATAAATACATTTTAAATTAAACTTGACTCCAAGTAACAACTGACTCACCTAATTTCAAGTGTCCAGGTGCTCAACAGGTTGAAGAAGCCAGAACTAAAAATTATTCAAAACCCCACAGCATTCAAAACCGCAGAGAGTATTCCATAATAATAATAATAATAATAATAATAATAATAATAATATATTTTTAAGGTCACTTAGACACCAAATTGGTGTATGAGACCCCCTTGTTTGTGGGACAAGGGACCCCCTACGCGCAATGATTTGACTGTTAAAGACTACGAAGGTATACATACCCTACCCCCCTCTGGATTTGAACATATGACCTCCAGAGAGGAAACACATGCTCTTAGCCATTAATCTCACTCATGTATACATACACACTACATCCCAATATGGGGGAGATGTTCATGTAATGTAATGCATTAAAATAATAAAATAAATATATAAAACTATAAAATAATAAAATTATATATGTTGGATTCAAGCCATTTACCTTGCTCAACTTTCTTCATGGTAAACTGGTTGTAGTGGTTAGGGAAATCAAAGGGAGTATTGGTATTGTGATTGGTGGAGACAGTCAAAGATGGGAGGGAGTGGGTGTGGTTCGAGAGGAGGGTTTGAAATTTAGTTTCATGGATAAACAAAGCCACTTTTTCCTTCATTGTTATAACTCCACCCCAAAATACAAGAACAACTAGAGAAATCAACAACCAAACAAACCAAGACAATAGAATAGTTGGATAAATTACCAAATCCAATGAAGGACAAGGCCTAGAGAGAAAAGCTCAAACCTTGCAAATTCCTGAGCTTGAGATCTGAAATTTCCCTATTACCATTAAACTCATTCCATCCATAAAACCCAAAAACCTCTCAACTTAATAATTTTGCATGATAGTAATTTCATCATCAACCAAAATTATACACACTGTAAGGGAGAAAGTAAACTAACCATGAAAGTCGAAGTACGACCCCTCATACCTTATATGACTAGTAACATGTAGGACCTTAAGTGGGCTTTCATGTAAGCACCACTTAAACCCCTTTCTGATTACCAACACAAACACCCCATCCATGAGTATCCCAAGATAGAGACTTAACTACATTGCAATGCTTATAGTAATTTACTTTAGTTAATGTTTTCAACTTGAAATATATTAGCACACCTTATTAGGGGTATATTATGTTATGAGACCTTCTAAATTTGATATTTTCAATGTGTTTCCCCACTTGATAAAAGTGTGGGATCGAATTGTGTTTGCACACCTGACAGAAGTATGAGAACAAATTGTGTTTTCCCACCTCACAAAAGTGTGGGAGCGAATTGCTTTCTCTATTATGATAGTATGTAGTATTTTATTTATTTAATTTCTCTTCTTATATTCCATTGTTGACATATGTGCATCAAACCAATAAACCAAGTAGGTATAAATCGATTGTTGGATTCCTTTGCAATTTTCATTTACTAAGTTTAATCATTATGTTATATAATAGCAATACATTTTTAATTCTTTTATTTTCTAATAATTAATAATGATGTTAAATCAAAATGTTCTCCTTGATTCTCACGACTTGACTTAAATGTGAAGAATTTGATGGTCGAATAATTCTTTTTAAAGAAATGAAAGACAAAAAAAAATTAACATGTCATATTTTATTTTATTATTTATTATTATCTTTTAAATATTCAACATGAAATACCAACATCATATTTATTTATTATTTATAAATTAATTAATTGATTTCAACTATATTATTTTTTTATATTTTATTTACAACTAATTATTTAATTAATTAAATTCTTTTATACTAATTTTTTTAAACAATAAAATATTTAATTTTTAATGTATTTAATTGTCTTCTTCCTAATAAAAACTATCAATGCTTTTAATGATTAACAAAACTCTTAACATTACTAATATCAATCAATCACATGTACCTCCTTCTCACGTCAACTCTTCTACATATATGTCATAGTTACGAAAACAAAGATTTACGATAGGTTATAATTACAAAACTTTCTTTAAAAACATTAAAAACATTTAAGTACTTAAAATGTTTCAAAATACTTGGAGGCAAGTTATTGTCATATTTTCAAGTGTCAAGTGTGCGTTGTTAGTTCCTTGTATCTCTAAGTTTCATGGGATAGCGTAGTTGGTGAGACATGCATATACTCTCTCGGTTCGGGGAGAGGTTACGAGTTCGAGCCTTGTGTTCTTGGGGTTGTGGTTTAGCACCTTATATCATCTATGAAGTGAGGAAGTATCTGATGAATTTCCCGCGACATCTACTGTTGAAAACAAAAAGTTTCTTTCATCTCTTTATTCTATACTCTTCACCAAGAAAGCTTGTGATTATGATCTGAATCGATCACATAAAAGCTTGTTACTATGATTCGAAGGGATCACTATATAAAATGTCATTTAATTTGGTATTTTTTGAGTGGAAATATTGGAGCCATCTACATGTAGAGTCCGCTTTAGGGGTTTGTTTTATTTTGGTGATTTGGGGTCTTGAAACTTTATGAGTCTATTTAGAACATTAAATGACCATTTTTAAGGTCAAAACATTGTGAATAAAGTTCAATGTTCTCAGTTGAGGTGGTTTGATGAGTTGGTTGGGGGTAGATCTTGTACTCTCCCCACTTAGGTTCAAATACCTCATGAGACTTTGGTTCATTGTGATAAGGCTAGAAGGGTAGATGCCCCATGGGATACATGCTCACTTGGAACTCGAGATGTCTCAACCCTTGCTAAGTCATAAGTTATTAGTATATCTAGCTTGTGGGTTGTTGGATATACTCTTGGGTTATCATGACAACCAATTGGTTTGATCTTGAGCTTAGTCCATGTCACTCTAATGAGTTACTGATTCCCATGCTTTATAAAAAAATCATTGCTCTCAAACATTCTACTAGTCGAGGGCTTTCCAATGTTATAAAAATAACTTTAATTTGAGTCCATATAGGGAAGTTATGCTTTCAGAAGTTGACCTATGCTTTGACCACCATAATTTCAAGTGGATGCCACGTCAACTCCCATTACTCACTCATGTGGAACCAATCATGTGTGGACTTTCAATAATATTCTAGGGGCCCAAAACCCTGATTGTAATTAGGAGATAAGTCATGTAAAAATCCTAACCCTAACCCTAACCCAAGATAGCTATTAGGAAATGTTAAATATTGGGCCACTATAAAAGGAAGGGGTTTCATTCTTATTGTATTGATTTGTTTTTCCATACTTAAGCAAAGTAAAGGAGTGAGATATTGTAAGCAAAACAAAGGAGGTAGAAGCTCTTCTAATA
>SNQJ01S0155438.1:21197-36951 GCA_010110895.2 Picea sitchensis | reverse complement strand
CATAAGTTCAAACTATGTCTTTTGGCCGCATAAAATATTGCCCCACCAAAAAGACAACGTTAAAAAAGTTATTATCTTTTCCACCGCTATTCACTCATTTTTTATTATGTTGCTTTAATTTACTATATGATTATGCTATGAGACTTTGTCAATTTAGGGTTTTCAATGTGTTTGCCCACCTGTCACAATTTTGTGGGTTCGAATTAGTTTATTTTTAATTACGTCAATAGACGTCCTTTTTTTTGGAATAGGGGTTCCAACTTATGGATGATTTAATTAATAAATAATACATGGATGGTCTAGATTTAATAATTCTGGAATATTCTTCGTCATTGTTAGAAAATAAGGGATGAGATTAAACTAAAACCTTAATTTTGTGTTGCAAATTATTTTTATCATTTTTTTATAAGATTATTTTAAATAATTTTAGAAGTGTTTACTTCCTCTCGCCATGTTTAGATGGGATGGTGTGAGTATGGAATACTCATGATCGAGTCGACTTCCTCTACTCGAGCTTGGATGATGTTTCGTTTTTTTAGCAATCGAGACAGAACAATCGATTCGTTCCATAATATTGGTTCCACAAATCATCGACTAACAACTCGGGGGCCAACCTTTGGAAACAATTCTCCTCCAGCCCCGTCGTCTCGGTGCAACATCACCACAACAACGGGACAACCCTAATGGGAGGATCCAACCATGTCGTCTCAGTGTAGCATCACCACAACATATGGACAACCCTAGCTGCAGGATCGAAGACGTGGTGCGTTGTTAATTCCGATATCGATTCCAATAAGCTCTATGCGGCTTTAGACTATGCAAGCAGAGAAGGGATGCAGATCGCCAATAGATTCAACTTGGCTTATTACCACAAAAGTTGTGCTGTCAAATTGGTTTCAATACCTTTAGTGAATGCTATCAAATTTGTTTAAATATTTTTTTTCAATTCCTTGATTTCAATAACAACGTTCAATACCTTGATTGAATAACGATTCCTCGTTATTTATGTTTATGATTTAATAGGTTATGGATTGATGTGGATAAAGGAAAAAGATGAGCAAAGGAGATTATGCCATTGGTAGAATTTAATAACTCCGAACCATTTATGTGAAGAAGGGAGACACTATTATATGTCCATGACCAGGCACAATGGTACATGGAAATTTATTTTGATAACTGAGAATAGAATTATTGATCAAAGCATGGTTATTATATCATAGATATTATGGTTAATATATTATACATCTCATAAATATAAAACATCTTTTGCAAGTGCATGTGTTAAGGAGGCTTATGGCCCATTGAAATCCACTGAACATGAATATTAGGCGGATCTTTTGCAAGTGCATGTGTTAAAGAGGCTTATGGTCCGTCGAAATCGCTCATTGTTTACTAAACCATTATGAAATTAATTAAAAAAAAATATTATTAGGGTTTAAACTGTCTCTTTTGTTGTTTTTTGTTTTGAAAAATGGCTAATTGATAGTGATTCCCATCGACGTTTATCATCCACTTCTAATGTGGATGTGCTAGTTATTAGTTATTATGTTGTATTGTTTTTTCAAGTTTCTCTTTCTTCTGTTGTCAGCGAGCACACTTACCAACTTAATTATTGACATATGTGCATTAGAAAGTAACAAAATACTCCAAAATGGACGGTTTTGGATTCTTGTCCAAATTCGACGATCTTATAATATATTATAAAACATTTCTTATTCTTTCATTGTTTACTTAATACTGATTTTGCTTCTAAATGTTCTTCGGGAATTTGATTCTCAAATGATTTTCTTTTGTTAATCAATGGAAAATAACTCAAAGAAATATTGAGACATTTTAAAGGTGATATTTTATTATAAAGATTTATTTATTTAAAAAAAAAATTGTAGGGAAATTCAAGAAATATTTCCTACATTTGTGGGTGATATTTTTAGTAAATTTGTTGACACTGCATTTATTTAAAGAGTTTTGAAATAAAGATTTGTTAACATAGAACTAGCCAAATATCCAACAACATCAATAATAATTGATTGAATTAATCCTTTGGACTTATAAACATCATACAATAATGAAAAGATTGTTGAATGCTTACCCATAAAATGTTAATCACTATATTCATTATTTACAAATAAATTAAAGGTAATTGTCAACTAATTGGATGTCCAGTTATACTATTTTAACACTCTTTATGCCTAACTATCCAACCAACTAAGTTCACCCATAACAAAAATCCCCAACAATAAAATGCGTTGAGAGTTCTAGAACAACAATGTCTTGACTGGCTGGGTGGAACGTCTGAGGTCTATAGCCAATTGATGTTTTTATAAAAGACAAGTGTTATGTTATGTGTTTCTTATGCTTAGTAATGTGTATTTTATGTGATTACTTATGCTAATATTGTGCATGTTTATATTTATCAGGCATGCTTATATTTCTAAATATTAATATGTGTTCTGCATAAGTGATGCATGGAATTATACAATATTAGGACTGCATAAGTTTTTCATATGTAAGGTATAGAATTATAGATGGGTATTAGAGCCTTGTTGGGCATAATTATTAATGGTATAAGAGGAGTAGTGAGTTAAGTAAAAGAAATCTGAAAGTTTCGTATGTGAAAAAGCGAATTATAGTGGCATATGCCTAGAAGTGAGTCTAGGGCGTGTTACAAAGTACTCTAATACCACATTGTAAAACACCCCAAACTCACTTCTGAGCATATTTCTTTGTAATTCACTCTATCAAATACGCAACTTTCAAATTTTCTTTTACTTAACTCATATTCCTATGATACCATTAATATTTATGTCCAATATGAATCTCATACCCATTTGTAATATTATTATGCCCGATATATGAAACACTTATGCATTCCTAACAACTTATAATTTCATGCATAACTTATGCAAAACACATATTAACATTCATAAATATAAACATGCACAATAATAGCATAATTAAGAACATAAAATACACATTGTTCATTATAAGAAACACATAATAGAACACTTATATTTTTGTAAAGACACCAAGTGGATGTATACCTCAGACGTTCCACCTAGCTGTAGCCACTGTTGTTCTAGAACTCTCAATAGTAGGTCACCCCTAAGCTGGGGCTATGACTCCACCAGGGAAAAGGCTACTTAAGACAACTAAGGTCTCACAATCAACACTAACAATGGCTAGGACAAGGTACCAAACTTCATCAACAGTTCCAACTTACACATTCTCATTCCCTATAGCTTGCACAAGCCAAGAAAATGCACCCCCTGCTCTGCACCACAGTCCCTCAGGTTGTCCCACTTCCCTTCTAGGGCTCTAGCACATGATGAACAAGAATTCTCAAAGCATCGTGGCTCCATAAACTCTAGATGAACTCAGGAATCTCCAAGCACCTTCCATGCCTCATACCCAGGGAAACATATTCCCAACAATTCTCCCACCAAGGCTCCAACCTTTTCCAAGGAAACCCAAGGCGAATTGTACACCCAAATCCAACTAGGATTCACAAGGTTCACGAGGTAACAAGGTTATAGTGGTTCCTAAGATGACACTCCACAAGCAATGGTAAGAATGATGGGAAAATTAGAATGAATGATTTTTCTACTAAAACCCAAAGATTAAATATGCATGTCAACCTTTTTACAAGTGGAAACCAAGGAATTACTTCCCCCACCATTTGGAACTCATCCTCTCCACTTGAGAACTTAGGATATAATCATAACTTAAGAGTTAGGACTTAGGAATATAATAGAAAACTCCTTGGATTAAGTCCCCATGAATTAGCCCCTTTTCCTCAATTCCTAGCCCCCTTTTCCTCTTGTGGAGTCTTAGCCCCCCATACTCTCTTGTATGACTTGGTCTACAACCATGATGTGTTTTATTAATATCATGTGTGATTTACAATTTTTACAATGCTAGGCTTACCATCCTTATAGGATAGAAGCTCTTTGGCCTAACATCATCTGAGCACTCCAACCCAAAACATATATACAAAGGCACTCTGACTCAAGAACCATATTGGCTCATCAACCTAAAAAAGAAATGTACACACACACACACACACACACACACACACACACACACATTTACAACCTAGGGGTATTACATTCCTCTCCCCCTTATTTATGCACTATCCTCAATGCATTATACAAATGTATGATAAAAATTTCAAACATATTCAAAAATTTGTGGGTACTCTTCCTGCATGGTATATTCATGCTCCCATGTTGCATATTTAGGATCGTACTAGGCCCACTGGAACTTTACCGGTCCGATGGCTCGATTACGGAGCACCTTGACCTTCCTATATAATATGCACATCGACTAGACCCAGAAGTCGCCATTATACTCCACCTGGATCTTAGCCCAATCAATTACATGGTTAGCATTAGGCACATACTTCTTAAGAAATTACACATGAAACACATTATGTATGCACATGGATGCATGCAATGGAATCATGAATGCAACAAGGCCAATCCTCTCCAGGATTTCAAATGGTCCACAATATCTTGTTGCTATCTTTGGGAAACTTCCCAATTACAATGAACTCTTTTTATCCTTCACTTTCAAGAAGACATGATCACCCACTTTGAATTGTCTATGTGTTCTTCCTTTGTCCGCATAAATTTTCTACCTGTCCTGTGCAACCTTCAAATTCTATTTTATTTTCACCATCCACTCTTCCATTTCTATGAGTAATTCTATCCCAATGATGGCTCTATGAGTTGGGTTGTTCCAATTCACAGGTGCTTTACACCTTTTCCATACAATGATTCAAATGGGATCATCTTTAAAGATGCCCCATTATTATAAGCAAATTCAACTAAGTGTAGATAATCTTCCCATTCGATGGCTTATCCATCAGATACATCCTCAACATATCCTCAATCATTTGATTGACCCTCTTTGTTTTCCCATTTTACTCTAGATGATATGTTGTACTAAAATTTAAATTTTTCCTAAATCCTTTAAATAATCCCTTCCATAAATTTTATGTGAACTTGGGATCTCCATCTGAAACAATTGCCTTAGGAACACCATGTAGCCTAGCAATTTCTATCATGTAAATATCAACAATGTTGAATACCTTGTGAGTTATCTTCACTGAAATAAAATGGGTAGCCTTAGTTAATTTATCCACCACTAGCATGATGAAATCATGCTACCTTACAATCTTACACAGTTTATTAATGAAATCAACTGTAACCACTTCTCATTCCTCTCAGGAATGGAAAATGACCATATAAATCTAGTTAGATGTCTATGCTTATCCTTGACCTTCTGGCACTATAGACATTTGGATATATAATGAGCCACCTCTTGCTTCGTTCTTGGCCAAAACTATTGCCACTTTACAACTACTATTGTTTTCTAATATTTTGGGCACCTAGCATAAGGTACATTATGCATTTCTCTTAGCACTATATTTTTCAGCTCTTGAGATCTAGGCACATATAATTTTCCCCTATACATGAGGACTCTATCCTCTTTCAGTTCACATTCTTTAAATTTCTTCCAAAAATTGCATTGTTGTAATGCTTCTTTTAACTTTTGGTAGAAATTTAAATATTATGAGCTGAAAGAGGATGGAGTCCTCATGTACAGGGGCAAAGTATATTTGCCTAAATATCAAGAAATGTAAAATTTAGCATTGAGAGAAATGCATAATGTACCTTATGTTGGGCACCTAATATATCATAAAACCATTGAAGCTATAAAGGGGCAATACTTTTGTCCAATAATGAATAAAGTGATCGCTAATTATATCTCCAAATGTCTAGAGTGATAAATGGTAAAGGATGAACATGGACACCTAGCTAGATTGTTACATCCATTTCTCATTCTTGAGTGGAAATGGGAAGTTGTTACAATTGATTTAATTACTAAAATTCCCAAGACTGTAAGGCAACATGATTCCATCATGGAAGTGGTAGATAAATTAACTAAGGGTACCCATTTGATTCCAATGAAGCAGATTCACAAGGCAACCAAAATTGTTGATATTTACATGAGATAAATTGCGAGGCTACATGGTGTGCCTAAGACAATTGTTTCTGACAGAGATCCCAAATTCACATCAAATTTTTGAAAGAGATGATTTAAAGGTTTTGGAACAAATTTAAATTTTTGTAAAACATATCATCCAGAGTCAGATGGGAAAATAACGAGGGTTAATCAAATGATTGATGATATGCCAAGGATGCATGTGATGGATAAGCCATCAAAATGGGAAGATTATTTGCATTTAGTTGAATTTTCTTATAATAATGGGTATCAAGCATCTTTGAAGATGAGCCCATTTGAAGCATTGAATGGCAGAAGATATAACACATCGATGAGTTGGGACAACCCAATTGGTAGAACCATCATTGGGCCATAATTGCTCAGAGAAATGGAAGAGTAGATGGTGAAAATAAAAATAGAATTTAAAGGCTACATAACACAGGAAGAAAATTTATGTGGACAAAGGTTGAACACACAGAGAATTCAAACTGGGTGAGCATGTCTTCTTTAAAGTAAAGGCTAAGAAGAGTTTGTTGAAATTAGGAAGCTTCCCAAAACTAGCAAACACGATATTGTGGACCATTTGAAATATTAAAGAGGATTGGTCATGTTGCATGCATGCTTTCATTGTCTGCATCCATGTGCATACATAATGTTTTTCATGTGTCTTTTCTTAAGAAGTATGTGCTTGATTATAACCATGTAATTTATTGGGTTTTGATCCAGGTGGAGCATGAGGGTGACTTATAGGTCCATCCGGTGCACATATTGAACATGAAGGTCAAGGTGCTCTGAAATAGATCCATAGGACTATTAAATGTCCAATGGACTTGCTATGGTCCTGCAGGTGCAACACGAGAGCATGGGGATGCCATGTGGGAAGAGTACCTGCAACCTTTTGAAGATGTTTAAAAATTTGATTGTACATTTGTATAATGCACTGAGGACAACACATAAATAAGGGGGATGAGAATGTAATACCCCTAGGTTGTAAATATGTATATATATATATATATATATATATACATACATTTTTATAGGCTAGTGAGATGGTATGGTTTTGGGAGAGAGTGCCTTTGTATACATGTTTTGGGCCGAAGTGCCTTTGTGATGTTAGGCTAGAGAGCCTGTATGTTGAAAGGCCAGTGAGCCTAGAATTATAAAAATTGTAAATCACACTTATGATATTCATAAAATACATCATGGCTATAAACCAAGTCAAACAACAAAGTATGGGGGGCTAGGACGCCATGAGAGGGAAATGGGGATAGGACTTCAGGAAAAGGGACTAAGTCATGGGGACTTAAGCCAAGGAGTATAATATTATATTCCTAATCCCTAAGCCTTAAGTTATGATTTTATCTTACGTTCTCAAGTGGAGAGGACGAATTCCAAGTGGTGGGGAAAGTAATTCTTTGGTTCCACTTGTAAAAAGGTTGACATGCATATTTAACCTTTGGGTTTTATTGGAAAAAACACCCATTCTCATTTTTTCCATCATTCTTACCATTATGTGTGGAGTGTGAGATTAGGAGCCACTGCGACCTTGTTACCTTGTGAACCCTATGAATCCTAAGTGGATTTGGGTGTACAATTCACCTTAGGAAAGGCTAGGGCATTGGTGGGAGAAGTTTTGGGAATAGTTTTCCTTGGGTGTGAGGCCTAGAGGGTTCTTGGAGACTCTTGAGTGAATCTAGAGTTCTCAAGGCCACAATGATTTGAGACTTCCTAGTCGGTTTGTACTGGAGCCCTGAAAGGGAAGTGAGACAACCCAAGGGACTGCAGTGCAGAGAAGGGGGTACATTTCCTTGTGTTGCGAAGGCTATGGGGAATGAGAGGCTATAGGTTGGAAATATTGCTGGAGTTTGGTACTTTTTCCTAGCCATTTTTGGTGATGAATATGAGTCCTTAGCTGGCTTAGGTATCCTTCTCCCTAGTGGAGTCATAGTCCTAGCTCGGGGTTGACCTGCTATTGAGAGTTTTAGAAAAAACAATGTTTATGGTTGGGTGGAACGTTTGAGGTCTGTAACCAATTGGTACTTTTATAAAAACAAAAGTGTTATGTTATGTGTTTCTTATGCTTAGTAATGTGTATTTTATGTGATTAATTAAGCTAATATTATGCATGTTTATATTTCTAAATATTAATACTTGTGTTGCATAAATGATGCATGGAATTATAAGATGTTAGGACTGCATAAATATTTCATATGTAGGGAATAAAATTAGAGATGGGTATTAGAGCGCATTTAGGCACAAATATTAATGGTATTCATGGAATAATTAGTTAAGTAAAAGAAAAATTGAAATTTTTGTATGTGACAGATTGAATTACAACGACATATGCCCATAAGTGAGTCATGCATTTTTCTCAACACTATGTTTTTAGCTCTTGAGATTTAGGCACATTTACTTTTCCCCTACACATAAGGATTCCATCCTCTTTCAGTTCACAATCTTTAAATTTCTACTGAAAATTATCTTGCTGTAATGCTTCTTTTAATTGCAAATAATGTTGATCTCAATTTTCAACTTCCAAAAATTTGTCTTTAAAACAAGATTTGTACATGCTAATGGTTGTAGCATGCACCTCATCCACTCTTTTGTTGAGTGCATCAACAAATTTATTTTCCTCTCCCTTGATATGCTTGATATCAAAGTCATATTCACTAAGGAATTCCAACCATCTAACTTGTATAACATTCAATGTTGGTTGTCCAAACAAATATTTCAGACCACTATGGTCTGTCCTCAACTCAAATAATTTCCCCATGAGATAATGTCTCAACATCTTTAAGTCACAAACTATGGATGATAAATCTAAATCACGTGTGGCATAGATCCTCTCATAGTTCCTTCAACTTCCTTGACTCATAGCATATAACGTTCCCCATCTTGACTGAGGTTCATTATATGTAGAATACACATAGAAATACAAATTTTCTGCTAACATATCTTGTAGCTTACTAGGTATAGGAAAAAATACATACTTAACCAATTGATTACACCATTATTTAAATGTAGCTACAACATGTTAACTAAAATGGATGCAGCTAATAAATTCATCAAAACAAAATGTAACACATTCTCATACATAGAGTAAAATGCACAACAGTTAAACTCATAAAATAATGCAGAAAAAAAGATAAACACTTATATTTTTAAAACAATTATGAAACCATCTACTTGGGACAGACGTTCCACCCAACCATAGACTTACTGTTCCAGATCTCAACAACAATTCACCCTCAAGTTGGGGTTAGGAATCAACAAAAGAGGGTGACTCATTGTCCACTCGCAACTTAGATGATCCCACAACCCACTCACATTTTCCTACAACTATCTCAAATTTCCTCCATCTCTCTTCCTCTCGACCTGCCCAATCCAAGGAATGTACCCCTTCAACGATCTTATTCCATCGAGTATCCCATTCATTTATGAGGGTCTCTCTGACATATGTAACCAACAATATGACTATCGAAAATTCATGGGAACTCACTATAAGGAAAAATACCAAGAAACAACAACAATATATTACCTTTCCGTAATGCTTCTTTTAATTGCAAATAATGTTGATTTGAATTTGCAACTTCCAAAATTTTGTCCTTCAAATAATATTTGTACATGCTAATGGCTGTAGCATGCATCTCATGCACTCTTCTGTTGAGTGCATCAACCACTTTATTTTCCTTTCCCTTGATATGCTTTATATCAAAGTCATATTCACTAAGGAATTCCAACCATCTAACTTGTATAACATTTAATGTTGGTTGTCCAAACAAATATTTCATACCACTATAGTTTGTCCTCATGTCAAATATTTTTCCCATGAGACAATGTCTCGACAACTTTAAGTCATGAATTATAGATGCTAACTCTAAATAACATGTGGCATAGTGCCTCTCATATTCCTTAAACTTCCTTGACTCGTAGCATGTACCGTTCTCCAGCTTGACTGAGGTTCATTACATGCAAAATACACATAGAAATATAATTTTTCTACTAATATATCATGTAGCTTACCAACTACTGAAAAATACACATATTTAACCACTTCATGATACCATTATTTAAATGCATCTACAACAATCTAACTAACATGAATGGAACTAATAAATTCATCACAACAACATATAATTGATTCTCATACACAGAGTAAAATGCAAAACAATCAAACTCATAAAATGATGCAGAAAAAGAGATATAGACTTATATTTTTAAAACAATTTTGAAATCAACTGCTTGGGATAGACATTCCACCCAACCATAGAATTATTGTTCCATATCTCAAAAAAAATTCACCCTCAAGTAGTTGGGGCTAGAGATACATAAAAAGAGGGTGACTCTCACTGTCCACTCACAACTTAGATAATCCCACAACCCACAAACAATCTCCTACAACTATCTCAAATTTCCTYTAGCTCTCTTCCTCTCGACTTTCCCAACCCAAGGAATGTACCCCTTCATTSATCTCAATCCATCATTGTCCCATTTGTTTATCAGGGTCTCTCCAACACAGGTAACCTAKAATATCACTACTTGGAATTCAAGAGAACTCATTGCCAAGAAAACTACCAGGAAAAAACAACAATAACTTACTSTTGTTGTGAAACTCTCATATGAGTTCATTATTTAGGTCTGAAAACCTGGTTCTTTTGTAATCGTGACAACTAGATTCTTTATTCTTTAGCTCCAAAAATGCTCCAGAATTTGCCCTCCATTGTTKCTCCAACTCCAATGCTCTTCTCCTATGTTCTCTACTTTTTGTGAATGCAAAAATGTGCTTGTCTCCACAACCCCCTCCATCCATACAAATTTCTTCTCCTTTGTTKTTTKCTTGACTTACACTCTTCCCCAAACTGATTAATCATCCCCATACTCCCAATAACTATGAGATGTGACTCCTCACACACACCCTCTTACATGAATTCAATGATTGGGCTCTTCCACACTCAAATAAAAATCAGAAGGTTCACTCAAAACATTAAAACCATGAAAACTGATTTAGGAATTAAACTCATGCATAAAACCTTATTTTCTAGACCCCTCCTCTCTTGTGGATCAATCAACCCCCATCTTTGTCCATGTACCCCAACAACATTGCATTTTATTTATTAAAATCCAAAAATACAATTCACATATACATTTCTTGTCCATAGCCATACATTATATCTACATTATACATTAACGAAAATTGGGATTATAGTGGGGACGTTACATTCCCCCTCCCATACAATTGTGCACCATCCTCGGTGCAAAACACTATGTCGAAATACAATACAAATTTACATCACAATACTAAGAAAAATAAAATTCTGCCATATTTATAACTCTAACAACAGTCCCAATAGTAATCTCATGTTCCTTTCATTCTACCAACCCAAGGAACATACCCCCTTCACTACTTTTAGTCCATCAGGATGCACCATTATTTTAGTAGGGCTATTAGCATATGTGACCTTGAAGACTCTGAGCTGTGGTTCCAGAACTCTAGCTATCCAAAATGGAGTCTTGCATTTTGTATTTTGTTTTCTTCAAAATTAACAAACATTTGTGGGTGCTCCTATTGCATGGTCTCTTTGTGCTCCCATGTAGCATCTTCAGGTCCATATCAAGTTGATTGGAACTTTACCAGACCGATTGTTTTGTTCTTGAGCACTTTTACTTTATGATCCAGGATGTGTACTAGTTCCAGCTAGAAATCGTGTTCTTGTTCCACTTGGATCATATTCCAATCAATTAAGTGGTTAGGGTCAGACACATATTTATTTAACAATGACACATGAAATACATTATGCACTCCCATGGATGCATAAAATGCTATCATATATGAAATTGGCTCTATCTTCTCTAAGATTTCAAAAGGCCCACAGTATCTTGCTGCCAACTTTGGGCAACAACCCAATCTTAACGAACTTCTTTTCGCTTTCACTTTTAAAAATACATGTTCACCCACTTTAAAATATCTGAAGGTCTTGTTCTTGTATGCATAACTTTTCTTCCTGTCATGGGAAACCTTTAAATTATGCCTAATCTTTGTCATATGTTCTTCCATTTTTTTAACAACTCTGCCCCAATAACAAGTATGTTTGTTGGGTTTTCCCATCTCACTAGTGTGTTACACTTCCTGCTATACAAATCTTCGAACAAGATCATGTTTAATGATGCATGATACCCATTATTGTAAGCAAATTTGACTAAATGAATATAGTCTTCCCACTTAGATGGCTTGTCCATTACATACATTTTGAGCATGTATTCAATTATTCTATTAGTCCTCTCTGTTTTCCCATCTGTTTCTAGGTGATATGTTGTACTGATATTTAAATTTTTCCCAAATCCTTTAAGAAAACCTTTTCAAAAATTGGATGTCAATTCGAGATCCCTGTCTGAAATTATTACCTTGGGCACTCCATGTAGCTTGGAAACTTATTTCATGTAGATCTCTACAATATTTTCTGCCTTGTTGTCCATTAGATGTAGCTTGGGCGGTTGGGAGAAATGACTGTTACCCTCCCTACCCAAGTTCAGTTCCTTGTGAGTGACATATTGTTCCCTTAAAATGGGTTTATATGATGCTCTTATTGTTGAGCCCCCAATATTCCAAAAATGCTTGAACTCCCCATGTTCTCTCACGGATTTCGAGGGGGTTATCCGTGGACATAACAAGCACCGATATCTGATGTCGTGAACCACATGAAAACAAATATAGATATTGGCTTCCTTGTGAGTGGTCTTCACTGTAATAAAATGTCCAGCCTTAGTCAATTTATCCACCACTACCATGATGGAATCGTGTTGCTTCACTATTCTGGGCAACTTGATAAGCTTGATAATAAAATCATCTGTGACTACTTCCCATTTCCATTATGGAATGGGAAATGGCTGTAACAACCCAGTTGGATGTTTATTCTCATCCTTTACCTTCTGACACTCTGAAAAAAGTTACCAACTTAACGAGAACTCTATAGAGTTCTCATTTTAAATCTTCTTATCCATAACACCCCCCCTTTTTAGTTTTTTTTTTAATATTTTAAATCTTCTTATCCATAATGTATCCACATTTTTTTTAAATGCTTATTTTTTCAACTATTTTCAATTTTTTCTAAATCGTTTTTTTTTCAACCATGTTTTAATCATTTTTGCATGCTTTTTTCAATGTTAAAAATGTTGTATATCATTTACTTTTTTGAAATTAAGATTTTTCATATAATTATATCTCCTTAATTAATTTATGGTGCCATACCTTTTAAATATAGTGTAAAATATTATTTTTAACACATTTTTTTACCTTTACTTCAATACATAGGAAATAATTGTAATTAAATAACACTATTTTTAAATATTTAGCAATTTTTTTTTTTTAAAACCATATATAATAAAAAACCTATACATTTTGGAAACTATCCGTTTAAAATAACATTCCAAATAAAACATTTTTATGGACATAATTGAACAAAAAAAGTGAAAAATTAAAAAAAAATTAACATTGTTTTTCATATTTTTATACATTTGAAGTAAAAAATTGACAACATTTAATGTCATTTTCCCTAGTATATTGATTCACATACAAATAAAATTAAAAGGAGAATAATAAAAAAAATTCATCATAAAACAACAATAGATACATATTCATTCTTATTTTAAAATCTAAAAGTCAAAACATTACAATTATAGCTCATAAAAAATTTGCAAAATTGAACATCGTTTTCAAGGGATTCTTAAAACTAATCAACAATATCATATATCCCAAATTCACCATTATCAAGAGACATATCATCATCTTCTAGGAAATCATTCTATGCTTCCATTGTGTCATTTTCCTCTTCCATTGAGTTTTTGATATCTGCAAGTTCTCCAAAGTGATCATTTCCAATCAATCCTCCTAATTGTACTTGAGGTTCCTTTGAATTTTTTTCCACCTTTGATTAATTAAAATACCCTTTCCTCAAGCCAATTTCTTGCATTTCATTTGGAAGAGATGTAATAACATTAATTGTTTGTTGAATAAAACCAAATTGTAGTGGGTCACTTTTAATGGCTATGCAATTTCTTCCTTTCTGTAAGAAACATGCTAGTTTTGTACCTAATCACTAAATAAAAAATAAATAATTCAGTTAAATAATGTAAAAAACCATAAATTAAAAATAATAAAGATTGAAGTATGATTTCATAAATGTTATATCATAAGTCTTACTTGAACCCGAGAACAAATCCAAAACCCAATCTCCTTCATTTGAAAATGTATCTATAAGATAATTAATTAGTGTTTGTGGCTTTTGATAAATGTTAACAATCTCTCCTTTATCCTTTTCCTCATATGTTATCTTTCTAACCACAACATTGTAAACCAATAAACTACTAGGCTTCCCTCCATCCTTTACATTGACAAGAATAGAATTATAAGAATCATGTTTTGTCCAGCTTGCAAGATGTATGCTCTCAATATCACGTGTAAATGGTTCTATATTGGAGATTTGAATATTAGGCTTGTGGCTGTAACATAAATAAGTGCAAATTCAATTAAAGAATTAATAAAATTGACTTCTAATCTTAACCGCTAAACATACACTTTCAATAAATTACCAAAAAGCTGCATCCCTATCTTTTCTTTTCCCTTGAAGCTTGATTGTACTAATCCTTGTTGTGTGTCTAAATGAAAAACCATAAATATCCAAGATGGTGATGTTGTGACTTCTATAAATCCAATAACCACTTTATTTAAAGCTTGGTAAGTATAAGACTCACTGTCATATCAATGTTTTGGATATTATAACCATGAGGGATATCCACAATAATTATGGAGTCTTCATTATTAGGAACAATATTTGCAATTTTTTCACAATAACCTAATATCACTTTATTCTGAACAATGTCGAACCCATTTCAAATGTGGTGATCAAGGGTGTCATCAATTTCAACATTTTGAGCATGTCTCCTTCTTTCTCTTTCAAACTTGGCTTTTAAAATAAATTTTGAAGGTTTCAGGTACTCTATCTGCATTATTCTTTGACATATTTAATGAAACAAACAAACATGTAGTTATATATCTATAACTAATAAAATATAAATAAATTAACCTACAAATGAATAATATGAATGTAATAAATCAACATACCTTTTTGAATGCAACAAAAAATTGTTTCACTGTTGTTGTAGAGATTGAATCTGGATAGTTGAGTCTAACATCATCCCAACTCTCTTCATTCAACATCTTAAACCATTTCCTCTTGTATTCTCATATACACCTTGTGACTAAACAATAATAAATAATAATGTTATAATGATATATATAATAAAGTACATAGAACATCGATATATTAAACTAGAAAAAATGATTTTCTAATCCTAACATAAATAAGAAATAACTAACAAACTTAATTTTTAAATTCATCACACATTTCTTCCATTGATAATTCACCTGACCTTACACATGATAATATAGCTATGATAAGTGTCTCATCCTTCACTCCTTGTATCATTGTCCATGGTGTTATAGTCATATCTTCTGACAAATTCTTGATTTCAGGACTTGTCTTACTTGTGCTACATATTAAAGGTTTATCCTTCTTAACCCTCTAATTTTTGTTGAAATAATGTAACTGCGAAGAGCATTCTTATTATTGGATTAAATCCCCATTGTGGATTAATCATTATTATTATTTTGTTATTTGATTAAATCCCCATTGTGGATTAATCAGGTCATTATTATTATTATTGTTATTAGATTAATCCCCATTGAGGATTA
>SNQJ01S0155437.1:0-22442 GCA_010110895.2 Picea sitchensis | reverse complement strand
AAATCTAACTATATAATTATAAACAATCATGAAAAATTAGTGCATGTATAAAACATTATAAAATTTGAGAATATAATAAATATTAAAACAAATAATGAATGTATATACCATCAGACCATATTCATTTGATCCCCCATCCATGTGCCCATATTTTCTACTATGTTTTGTAGCTGCTGCTATTAAAACTCTTTCGGGACGTCTAGTATAACAATTTTTTCAAGGGAAATAACATTTATCGTCACCCTTTTCACCCTCTTTAATTATTTTCCCAGCTCTAATGTTTTTTGACATTCTTCCCCATAGACTTATACTGAAACAAATATCTATTTTTTGTTCGCCGAGAAGACCCACAAACCCTTTTTGAAGCATCGTTATTATAGAAAACTTGTCGCAACATTCGTCAAATGCAACATATTTATATATTTTGTAACGTCACAATTTCGACATAAAAAAAACTAAGTGACCATTAGTATTTTGACTTGGTCAACATATTAAGGTGACTGTTGGAGGGGGAAAACTAGTTTCAAAAATGTCACAATTGTGACATCAATCTTCACAAATGTGGCAAGAAGGACATCTATGTCACAAATGTGGCAAGAGAGACGTTCCAGTGGAAAATGTGGCAAGAGAGATGTTACAAAACGTCGCAATTGAGACATCAATCTTCACAAATGTAGCAAGAACGATGTTTATGTCACAAATGTGGCAAGAGAGATGTTCTGGTGGAAAACGTGGCAAGAGAGATGTTAACGTGGCAAGAGAGACGTCAACGTGGCAAGAGAGATGTCAACGTGGAAAGGTGATGTTATCGGGCAATATGAATTTCTTTTTTTATAAATTTCCTCTATTTTGCGACAATATGGACAATTTTGTCCATAACGGCGCAAATAAAACGTCAGAATTTTTACAATATGTACTAGTGGGATGAGTGCGTGCAGATCTTTTGTCTTATGTGTAGTAGGATTTGGATGCTATGTGCATGTAAAGAGCTTGATCAAATATAATAAAGAAGAAAAGAGTTGATGGACGTAGCCCTAGGGTGGGGGTGAACCATGTACAAGTTATGTTGCTATGATTTGTGTGATGTATTGATGTGTTTATGTGTTTACTTGCTTATTGTTGTAATATAGATGGATGATAGCTAGATATACTGATTTTTTGTGCTTAAGGATGTGGATGGATGTTAGATATGACCTATATACATATTCTTAGTTCTTAAATATCTTGGATCTGGATGAATACTGTGATACTCTGTACTTTAGGGTTTATCTGCGTTGAGAGTAGTATTTGACTGCGCTCTAACTAAGAATTGGATATTAATGAATGATAACTGCTAAGTGCTCTGTTAAGTGTCATAATCATAGATCTATGTCCTAGATAAGGTTGCAGACATCTAATTCCTACAACCACCCCCGCCTCTACCTCGTGTGAGACTTCATCTGCTTTGTAGGTGTTTCCGTAAGGGCTGGTAGTTAGGGTTTTGTTGGTGTGTTGTTGTAGAGTTGAAACCTGGGTCTACTCCTGTGCCAACAATGGGACACACTTATCCATTCCTCGGAATGGTAAAAACACCATAGTGCTAAGAGAGGGAAGGATTTCACCTTATATAGAAAACGTCCCACAACATAATGTGAATTATATTGAGGACCTAGGAGTGTATTCCATATTTGCGGATGAGGACAACACTACCTTGGAACAAATCAACATAGAGGATGGGATGTGGAATATGGACTTTGATGGTTCATGCTCCGATGAAGGAAACAAAGATGGTATTATCTTGTACTCCCATGTGGGTAAAATTCATAACTTTTCCCATAGGTTATAGTTTTCTTGCACAAACAACGTCATTGAATTTGAAGTGTTACTATTAGGAATTAAAAATTCCTATAATCTAGGTTGTGGTCACCTTATAGTTTTTGGCGATTCCGAACTTGTGGTAAACCTTGTACATAATATATATTCTCCTAGCAACAATATAATGAAACATTATGCCAAAAATGTTTGGGCACTTATCTCGAACTTGGTGTGTTTCAACATCACTCATGTTCAAAGGTAATTGAACTCAATGGGTGACAGGTTATCTATTTTTGCAGCCTCTCCTACTCGACAACTTCTGCCACAAAGACCTGATTGCACATTTCAATATTGGTATCATCCACATATCCCTGACAATGTAGATTCATGACATTTCTTCCTTAGTTATGGGAGCATATTCTCTATCATTCTAAATGAACCTTATAATCCTTAGGAAATTATATCAATGGAAGATAAAAAAAATTCCAAGGGTTTGACTCCTCTAGAAAGTTCATTTTCATTGAGTGATGTAGGCAACAAAGAAAAACATAAAGAAGAGGATTTGAAAAGGAAATTGGGTGAAACCATTTCCTTGAACATTGGAACACCCGAGTGTCCAAAGAATGTTAGAATAGGTTCCCGATGTTATGATGAAGAAAAATTAATGTTCACTAAGCTAATTGGTGAATTTCAAGATGTTTTTTCTTGGTCTTGTGAGGATCTTTGTGGTTTTGATCCCACTCTTATACAACATGACATTCCTATAAAGGAGGGAATAAAACTGGTTAGGAAAAAACAAAGACCCATTAACCCTACACTAGAAGCAACTATTCGAAAGGAGTTGGAAAAACTCTTGAAGGCTGGGATAATTTTCCCTATTAAGTATTCTAAGTGTGTTTCTAATTTGGTTCTCGTTTGGAAACAAACATGTCAGATTATATTATGCATTGATTTTCATGCATTGAATAGGGCCATTATTAAATACCATTTCCCTCTCCCTAATATGTAAATGATTTTGCAGCAAGTTGTAGGGTCACAGATGATGTCTTTACTTGACAGTTTTTATGGTTACAATCAAATTAAGGTAAAAAGGACAGATAAATGTAAAAGCACTTTTATTACACATTTCGGGAATTTCGCTTATGAACATATTCCTTTTAGCTTGTCTAATGCAAGTTCCACTTTTCAAAGAGCTATGCAAATAGATTTTGATGATTTGATGAGAAAAATTATTCATACTTATCTTAATGAATTAACTGTGTATTCTAAAAACCGATCAAATCATTTCGGTCATCTTAGAAAGATTATTATGTGATGCAAAATATTTGACATTTCTTTAAATCCTTCTAAGTCTATTTTCGATGTTACCAAAGTCAATCTCGTTGGGTACATTTTCTTTGACTCAGGAATAAGCATATATCCTGAATGTGTTGTTGCTATCCTAAATCCTCCTGCTCCTACTTCCAAAAAGGAGGTTCAATCCTTTATGGGTTTTATTAACATTGTCCATAGGTTTGTTCCTTATTTTATTTTAATCATCAGTTTCTTGGACAGATGACTCCTTTTCTTGGACAGATGATGTCGAAAATTATTTCGTAGGGATCAAGAAGGAAATTAGTTCTGCATCGGTTTTGGTGAAGTCAGATTTTGAGAAAGAATTTATAATATATAGTAATTCCCTAGAGGAAGCAGCTTGTGATGTCCTCATGCAATGCGATGACCAAGCTAATTAAAAAACAGTGGCTTACATGAGTCAAATCTTGTCAGATGATGGGTTTAAATATTCTTTTATTTAAAAGCATGCTTTCTCTCTTGTTAAACTTGTTGAAAATTTTTGCCACTTCATCTTAGGTAATCATATGATGGTAAAAGTCCCTTTACTTGCTATCAAATTTTTACTCTCACAGACTTATCTTTTAGTAAATCTTGCACATTGGCTTGCCATGATTCAAGAGGATGATATAACAATCATGACTTGTAAAAAGATCAAGGGACGTGACTTATCCCTTCACTTAGTTCAACATGTTGAAATAAGTGAACAAATTGATGAAAAAAATAGCTCTTTATCAACATTGTTTTACATTAACAATCAAATCCTTCTGATGGTTGAACATCCTAGGTATAAATATATGGTTTGTTACTTGCAGAAAAATTGATGTCCAAAAAACTTAGATACCCATTAAATAATAAGGCTCTGTCTTGAATCTTATAGATATGTTGTTATACGAGACTTCTTGTTTAGGAGATATGTCAATGGTATGTTACTTCATTCCGTGAACAATGAGGAGGCACAAAAATTGTTGCAAGAGACTCATGGATCTTCAAATTTTTTTATTCATGTAGGAGGTCACCTTTCTGCTAAAACCATTGCTTTTAATTTTATCACGAAAGGGTACTATTGGCCTTCAATCTTTCGTGATTCTTATGATTTTTCAAGATCTTGTGACAAGTTCCATAAGTTTGTTTGTAAAGAACGTCTTTTTGCTATGTCGTTACAACCTGTCCTCCCTGATTTTCCTTTTTCAAAATGGGATTTAGAATATTTTGGTCCTATTAATCCTCTGTCTCTAGAAGGACAAGTTTTTATCTTGACAACCATAGACTACTTTATGAAATGGACTGAATTTGTCCCACTTAATCATTCGCAGGATGAGCAGGTGATTTCTTTCCTTGAGACTAATATCTTTTCTATATTTGGTATTCCTTTGGAAATTATTACAGACAATGGTCTCGCTTTTATTTCTGCCAAGTTGACCCAGTTTTTAGCTAAATTGGGGGTTAAAATTTTTACGTCATTCGCTTATTATCCCCAAGGTAATTGGAAGGTCGAGTCTACCAAAACAAATCTGGTTAGAATTATAAAGAGGCACATTGAAGATAATCCTCATCAATGGCACACTCTCCTCACTTATGCCCTTTGGGTAGATCACACTACCACCAAGTTGAGCATTGGTTGCACTCCTTTCCATCTTGTTTATGGTCAAGAATCCATTCTTCCCATTGAGCTGGAACTCTCCTCTCTAAGGTTAATGTTGCAGGTTGAAGAATTAAATTCTTCCTATGTCTCTCAAAGAATGAATGCAATTTTGGCTTTAGAGGAGAAACATAATTTTGGCTTAGATAATATAAAGAGAAGACAACAACTATTAAAATATATTTCAACAAAAGTGTCAAAGATGTCAAATTTAAGGTTAATGGGAAGGTATTGTTGTGGGATTCAGCTCATGTTGATAGAGAAAGGCATTCAAAGTTCCAAAAACTATGGATGGGTCCTTTTAAGATCTCGTTTATGATCGACGCAAATTGTTACATCCTAAAGGACTTACAAGAGTGATTGTTTTCCTATATCACTAATGGTTCCCACTTAAAACACTATGTGGAACCAACTTGAAAGTTTAAAGTTGTATGGAATATTTTATTTATATTAGTTCTTTTATTTGATTTACATTTTGTTATTTCATTTCTTCTTGTTTCAATTCAATTGCTTCATTTCTACTATGTCGTTTCTTGCTATTTTGTTTCTTTTATTTGATTTCATTTTTTGTTAAAATAAAATGTTGGATCAATTTTGCCACAACAATGCTATTCTGCAAGGTATTGTTAATCAATAACAATCAGGTTACATAGTTGTCATGATGTTCCCCTTGAAAGCATCATTGAAATTGTTATCTTCTTCAACTGTTGTTATATAAGATAGTTGGTTTGATCCCTCTTCTTCTTTCCTTTTCTTCCATCCGCTCCAAGATTCAAAAGAGCATATCGGAAAAAATTTCTCCTTGAAGTCAAGAACACTTTACTATGATTAATTGAATGATTATTCCTACAAGTATAAACCCCCTCATACTTAACACTTTCCATGAGTTATTCCCAAAATCCCAGTCATTTTTCCTTAAATCCGCTCACTTCCCCCTATTTCATAATCATTCTGATGTATATCTTCTTGATCTGATGTTTACATGGTCTGCAAGGCCAGACATTATGAGTTCTTAATATTTTGGAAACAGATTTTCCTATGGATTCACCAACTTGTTGATGATTAAAATCACAATGATGAATTATGCCTGCAAAGGATTGCTGAGCTCTATTATTTATTATGATAATGATATTTAATTAGTGGGTGGCACCCCCGTGTTAACTAGAGGCGTAAAGATAGACATGTTACACTTATATGTTTCTCTTTTTATGATGCTTCCTACACATTCCTATACATTTGATGATGCAGTCTTGGTTTCATTTGATATGAAAAATGGGTGGTTGATGCATTGTTGCTAAATATTGTTGATATTTTCTTGCGATACAAGGTGGTGCCATGGGTATGAGGATTATGTTGTTTACAAGTGTTATGTTATGTTATGTTATAACATTGATTACTAATCCATATATGTTTTATGCAAAAGATAATAAAATGAGAGATTGATCAAAACAAAAGGAAAAACTATGGATAAGTTCTAAAGCTATGGCAGAAAGATTATATATAAACCTTTTGACATGGTGGACCTATCTACCTTACTATGTGTTTGGGTTAAAGGATTATGCACTTTTTATTAAAAGAGTTACATGGAGGCACATATGGTAATGTTAACGTATGGCAGTGACATGTTTGGGTGGCGCACTATACAATGGATATGCCATCGGATCTATATAATAGATATGGCATTGAAATTATGCATTGGTTATATGGTTGACTTTAATGGTTGATGGACTCGATATTACATGGAATTGAATAGGGCTAGGTGAGGAAGTGATTTTCATTTACTGCACATCACTCCAAACCTCCCTTGAACCCGTCACCCTAGCATAGTTACATTGCTTCTTTGTTGGTTGTGGAAGCTACGTGATTTCAGGTATCGAAACGGAATACTCGATCCAACTATTCATTGAAGCAATTTTACAAAGGCATGTCTGTTTTCTTTCCATCTATGATGGAATATCTTTATTATGAATCAAATGGTGTCTTAGGATTGCATGGGTTCTCTATTTTCTTGAGTTTTTGACTGAGTGTCAATATTGTGTTATGGGTTATCTTTGATTACTACGAAATTTTGGCATTTTTAAGTGAAGTAATGGATGTTATTGATTGTAAAGTCTGCACATTGGTTATTGACTTAGTCATCTTTGTTTTTTTATGATGATTCTCTCTGAAAAATAACAATGGTGCAATGAGTTTTGAGTTTTATTATTGAGGGGTTTTAATCGCTAATGTGTGTATCAGTTGGTGTCAACTGTTTTCCCCTCTCGATCGTTGTTGTGATTATTTATCCAAGTTGCAATGGAAGTGTCGACAGTGGTCTGGTTCATTTTGGCTAAGCCCTGAGCTATTCTTTGTATGGCTTGTTCTTTACTGTCATTTCACCAGAAGATTTCCATAGTCCAATCTTGTTTTTTCCAGAATCTTTAATAGAGGCATGTGTATGTATCGAATGTATACGAGTTGCTATCTGGCATTATTTTTAAGGGATTTTTTAACACACGCTCCTCTCATGTCTGCTATAGTGACCGTCTGTTATGTTTTGAAGCCTCACGGTCAATTGTTTTCCGAAATTTATCGACCTACCGGGTGTTGGAAAGAGACATGGTTTCTCTGTGTTTTCAAGTGTCCTTCATTATTTAAATTAACCCTCATTTCCTCTCTGCAATAATGTTTTAGAGGCATATATGTGTGTTTGGGTTGTCAAGGTCGAATTGCCTTGTTTCCACTCGAGCATTCTCATATAAATCTGTCAATATCTTAGGGTTATAAGTTGAAAGACTATGGTGTTTTAAAAGAGCATGGCTCTCAGTTCTTCGAAGATTATATTTTTTACCTGTGGTTTCTTCTCGGTGGTGAATTCTTGAGGATCTAAAAGGGTATGAGGTCTCTATTTTTTTTTAAAGTCAAGCAGAATTTAGTTGCCTATTTGCAATTAAATTCTAAAGAGCCTGACTTGGATTCTAACATGCTTCTACCTTCCTCGACCACCTTCTATGGTTTGTCAAGAGTTTGGGTTACCAATTTAATGATTGTGGAAATTTTAAAGGCACATTCTCACTCACTTCAAAAACAATCTCTTGTTCGAATCTTTATGTTTCCTCTCTATGATGAATTTGCTTTAACAAGAAGAAAAGTAGGGTTACCTATAGCCCGAGAGCTCTCCTTCTAGTCGATTATGGTATTCCGTACTGTGTTAAATCCTAGGATGATCATGATTACATTTAAAAATTTTGAAGGCAACTGTGTGTTAATATGGATATGTTCTCTTCATACATATTATGGGAATCATCGTGCATATTATGATTGTTTTAAAAGGAAGTCTGTACATATTAATGCACATGGATAACAACCTCAGGGATACATATTTTCGGTTGACTGTTGTTGTCAAATCGAGATTATGTCAATTACATTTTTGAAGACATGTGTGTATGATAGATTCATTAAACGTTCTTTGGTTCTGTCCATATTTAAAAAGGAACTTGTGTGTGGTTAAATTGGGACCGATTTTTTTTGATGATGATTGATTATTGATTGTTAATCCTAGTTCTATTATTATTTGATTGCCAAGGATGGATATTGGATATATAAAATGGAATCATTGTGCAGATTATGGTTGTTTTAAAAGAATAGATCAACATTAGAGTATGAACTACTTTGAAATAGGAAATGTTTGCATAATCATTATATAGAATGCATAGATTGGTATAGATTGAATATTTTTGGGAAACTAAATTGTTTTATTGAAGACGTCAAGCGATATGTATGCAATTCAGGAACAATTAAATGTTTTTGGTCTTGGCAGTGAATGATTTTGGATTGAATTTAAAATAGGGTTATTATAGTTGATTGATTTAATTTATTTTATGAACAATATCTATATAATTCCCTCTCATTTTCACACTTTTTCTCTCATTATAAATCCCCTTACAATCCCAAATTCATTTTGCATGCCATGTTCACTAAAATTAAATTAAAACTCTGTATGAAAGTGATAAAAAATGGCATAGAGATAGATGGCAACTATTTTTTTTTGGTATTGTTGCGCAGTTAGTTATTTAATGTATTGTGAAACAGTAATCATGTTCTTACTCCTTTTCATTATATCACTTCTTCACTCATTACAATCCCCCCATATATCCCACGAAACCTATTTCACCCCATGCTCATTTGAAATTATTAAATAAATTTTATGGATTGGATTGCATGGGTCTAATGTTAATTGTTGAGCCAAACTTTGTTTCATATTAAGAGAATGTCATGTATAGTATGTTAAGATGAGTCAAACTTTTCCATATTAAGAGAATGTCATGTATAGTATGTTAAGAACTAGTTTCTAATAATTGCTACATACAAGATGATCTTATTCAGTAGATGATGTCATGTCCAAAACAATAGTGGAAGAGGAAACTTGAACAGAGAGCCTAGAAGGCCTAGATTATCAATTCATTTCGATGTCGATCCCTGCCAAGTCTACTCCTAAACCAACTCTTCATGGGATTTTTCAATTTGATTGGAAAAGGGGTAGTCCAAACTAGAATAGAGAGGCCTCCCTTCTATCCCCAAAATGTTCCTAGTATCCCCATGTAATCCCCATGTATCTTTGCAACCCAAAGTTCCAGAGAATGATGGATGGTCAAGATTTGTCACCCACAGTCTCCCCACCATCATTATTGGCTAAACTTGTCATTACCTTTGTCCTCCACATGTTAACTCAATTGGTCAAATTCACAACTCACCAGTAATCCTCCCATGCAAGAAAAGACTCAAAATTGAGGCTCACCATCTTCAAGATAAAGGTAAAGTTGGTGTTGCTCCATTCTCTCCTTTAAGTGACTCAACCAAGTCGGCTTTCCCAGTATGCACTTGAGGGATGATTTCTCCCATGTCATTAGCGAAATCCATCCTCAAGGTTCCAATCAACCTAAGGGTAATTATAGGAAGTCTAAAGGGGACAACAACAACAAAGGAATAATTTCCTCCTCAAAGTGGAAAATATGGTTTTGATTATGTGTTTATAATTGATTTGTTGAGGAAAGTGGACTGCAAAAAGTTTTGGACAACAAACTATTTTTGGATATTGTGATATTTACATGTTTTGATATAATTGGAAATATATTTGATATTTAAATTTCAAATCAGGAAATAATTATGGGAAAGCCACAAGGAGTCAAGTATGTGTATAATTGATTGTCAATTATGTTTTTTGTTAATAAATAAATGGGAGTCACAAGGGGTCCCACTCACTAGTTATTACTTAATGCAAGACCAAGCATCATTATTATTTATTCCCCTAAACTAAAGATTAGCTAAGTTTTAGTTAACTTAACTAAAATAGGTAGTTGAACTACTTAAACTAATTTGAAATGCATAAAATCCAAATGAGAAGGAAGAACAAAAAAGGGAATAGAAGGAGAATCATTCTGTTTTCCTAAGTTTTATTGAGATAGTTGCTTTTCAATCATTCATCGATTCATTAAAGGCCTAATTCTATTGACAAGAGGGTCCCATTGTGACAAAGGTTCAAGGCTAAACCATATCATTCAGATGTTTGTTTTAGAGGTGTTGATCTATCTTTGAAGGCCCTTTAGACATATATGTTTATGAATTGTGCCTCAAGGATTGATAAAGGATAACAGCAGAGTCAAGTGGGCACAGTTTGTGGCAAGTTTCCATCTTTTAAAGTTCGTATTTTACTTTCTGTCAGAAGTACTATTGTATGTTTCATCGATTTCTAAGTTTGACCTTATCCATGCACTCAAGGATTTTTGTAAGAGAAGGGATACCTTTGATTTATTGAATGAAATAAAGTGATTGTTATTCTGCCTCCCCATTTCAGGTTAATCTATGGAATTGTATTTTTCTTCGATCTCCACATAATTTACTTTTGAAATCAGTTATATTCAAAAATTATATAAAAAATGTTGTATTTTGCAACAATCTTTATTTTAAAAAAAATCAGCCTAAGACCTTGTAATTAATATGTGTTGACTAGGAAACACTTTTTGAGGCTATAAACATAGGGTAATATTCCTGACTATGTTTTCCTCAACAAGCATGATATTGTTATTTAGTATTTATTGTCGGACATCCAAAGTATTACAATTATTAAGTATTCATGTTAGTTAACTTTGTAATAATGTTCATGGGTTTTTGAGGCGAGGATAGAATTCTCGTGCATGTAAGGAAATAATTTTTGCACGCAAGAGGCTAGAATCGTTGTGCACTTGGGTAAGTAGTCCATGCACAAGGTGAACATAATTTATGTGTGACACCATAATGGTTGCATGCATAGTAGTAACCATGTTTTTAGAGTGGTTACGTGAATGATAATACTTGTGTGTTTTGAATGATTGCGTGCATATTTTTATTATGAGTTAATTCAATTGTTATAACTAGTGTCTGAAGAGGAAAATTTGTGTGGCATGATCAAGCTTGTGATAATGATCATTGCCTCATATGTTTCTGTACAAATTAAAGTTATAGTGTAGAATCTACGCAATAGATCTTTGGAGTGGCGTTGATAAATAATAAGTTGGGGATGTTAGAAAGTCGTATTAGAGAATTTTGTAAAGTCTTTGTAATGACATTGCTATGCATAAAATCATATCAAAAGAGATGTGTGGTAAAATCCATTGAAAAATGAAAAGGGGGCTTAGGTTTATAAGGGGTAAGCCAAAGCGGGGCTTAATTATTCTGAGGGAATATTGTATTAATATTTTTGAAAGGAATTATAATTTATGGATGTATATATAAGTTCTTGGGGATGGGAATGAGTCACCAATTGTTTAAAGATAATTTTGAAGGTGAGAAGTGTCCATTAATGACCATGCAAATATATGGTTGAACCTTAGTGTATTTGGAAACAAATTCACTTATTTTTCTTTCATATGGGTCCAATGAATTGATCCCACATTATACCTTATCTATAGAAACACTTATGATAGGTTCCATATAATAACTAGCGATATTTGTTGTTGAAGAAGTGAGTTTTAGGCCCTGAGCATTTTCCTGGGGTGACTGTTTTCCTGAAAGTGGGTTTGTCAGGGCCATGAAATTCTCTCAGGTGAGAGATTTGCCTGAGAATTATTCCCTTGGTGCAGAATTAGTTAGAGGGGCTATAAGAGACTTCCTATTTGGGTATTGTTGCTTGGAAAGCCCTAGAAGGAAGTGCAAACAGGGGAAGCAAATGGGATTTTGAGTAGAGAAGGGGCACGCTTACTAGGGTGGGACATACATGTGGGAATGAGAGTAAATATATGGTTGAACCTTAGTGTATTTTGGGGAAACAAATTCACTTATTTTCTTCATATGTCAGTCCATATGAATTGGGGACTACCATTACCTTATCTATAGAGAAACACTTGGAAATGGGTTTCCATATAATAACTAGCGTATTTGTTGTTGAAGAAGTGAGTTTTTAGGCCCCTGAGCATTTTCTCTAGGTGAAATATTTTTTTACGAAGAAGTGGGTTGTCAGGCCCATCAGAATTCTCTCCAGGTGAGAGATTTGCTAGGAATTGTTCCTTGGTGCATTGGGAATTAGTTAGAGGGCTATGAGACTTCCTATTTGGACTGTTGTTGAAGCCCTAGAAGGGAAGTGGGGCAACCAAGGGACTATTCAGTAGAGAAGGGGCACACTTGCTGGGGTGGGACATGCATGTGGGGAATGAGAGAGTATAGGCTAGTTGCATTAGTTGGGCACCCTTAACTAAAAAATTATGCTGATTATCAGACCATAGCATGCGATTAAGAATTATTTCTCCCTGGTGGAGTTTAAGCATCATCTTAGGGGTGACATGTTGCTAAAATTTTATGAGCATAAAGTCTATGGATGGGAGGACCGTGTGATATCTACACATAGTTGGTGACTCTTTATAAGATATAACTATCCTTTATGTGCTTGTCTTAATTACAATGTGATTAATTATCTATTTCTAATATGGGTTTATTTCCTGTATGACATACCATATACTTAATCTTTTTTATTCTCTATATATATTTTTGTACATGTAATCATGATGTTATTATTTAGTATTTGTTGTCACATATGTAGAGTATGACATTTATTAAGTATTTGTATTAGTTAACATTTTAATAATGGTCATAAGTTTATGAGGTGAGGCTACAATTGTCGTACGTGTAGGGAAATAATTCATGCATGCAAGAGGCTGGAACTGTTGTGTGCACAGGGAAGTAGCCCATGCAGAAGGATAATAGAATTTCCATGCGGTGCCAGAATGGTTGCATGTGTAGTAGTAACCAAGTGTATAGAGTGGTTACATGCACGATTATACTTGTGTGCTATGAATGATTTCTTGTGTAGTTGTATTGTGAGTAAATTTCATTGTTATAACTAGTGTTTGAAGAGTAAAATTTGTTTGTAATGATCCATATTGGGATCATGCACATTACCTTATTCATTTATGCACAAATTAACATTATAGTGTATAATCTACAAACTAGATTTTTGGAGTGGCATTTCTCATCAATAATCTAGGGATGTTATAAAGTGATATGAAAGAATTTTGTTAAGTGTTGGTAACGAGGGACACTACAGATTTCTATCAACACTCTAGTTTCAACACTTAGATTGCATGGGATGAGAATTTACTGAAGGTAAAAGTTCATACTGGTAAGTTGCTGAATTTGGAATTAAAACGTGGCCATGGTGTGCATGGAATAAGAATGTGCAAGTTTGAGAACTAAATTTTCACATTGTGAGGTGCAATAATGGAAATGTGAAGAAAACAATAGTGCGTGGGTGGGCACACTAAAATTGGGGGTTGCGCAGACCAAAAATGGTGGTGCATGCATAATACTAATACACAATGTATATGTTAAATATTGACATCATGCATTGGTACATGTTGAATACCAGTGCACACATAGGATTCAGAAGGAAGAAAGAAAGAGTAAAAGTGTATTTGGGTGAATTCCAAATAACCATAATTTACTATGCAAGACTCAGAATTGCGCAAGTAAATAGTCGATGGGAAGGTTTCAGACAAAGGAGTTGAATTATTCACCCCAAAATTTTGTATTTGGACATTTAAATCATCCAATAAATCAGAAGAAAATATTTTGAAAAAATGGTACAGAATGTTCATGAAGTTCTTGCATGAATTTATCTAACAAAACTTATTTCCTTCACATTTTGTAGAATTAGCAATGATTAGATCAGGATAGAATCAACGTAGAGAGTCAAAATCATGGAAGATGATCAAGTAACATACAACCATGATGATGGATTTGGGGGTTTATATATCGGTATGGGTATTGATAGTATATAATCTAAGGAAGAACACATAAACTTGGTAGAAACCATAACGGGACTGCAAAAATATGTCTATTGCTATAAATATGATAATGAGAGGCTTATGAAATCCAAGAAGCAGAAAGATGGCTTCAATATCAAGTTGATGCAAATTTTAGACATAATAGAAAAGAAAATGGATAAGGAGATGGAGTCAGTCACATCAAGGAGTCACGGGTCTCATGGTAAAAGAAGAGAAACAAGAAGTGATGGTATGAATAATCACCACTCACCAAAACATTCATTTAGGAAAGCATGGAGTTCCTCAAGTATATCTCCTATCAGAAAGCTTAAGAGAAGGATAGGGGTCGATGCGCTATAGAGGGGAATGAAGAAGATCAAGCTTCTTACCTTTGATGGTGAGAATAAGAAGGATGAAGATGTGGATACCTGACTACTAGGAATGATGAAGTACTTCTAGCTACATAATCACTTTGTGTAGGAAAAAGGGAGAATTGTCATCTATCAGCTAAACGAAAAAGCATCAATATGGTGGGATTAATTGGTACAAGTGCACCACATTGATGAGATGAAGGTTACTTAGAGGGAGTTTAAAATATATTTTCAAAATAAATACTTAACCAAGCAATACCATGATAAGAAAATGCAGCACTTATTTGAACTTAAGCTTGGGAGTATAACAATATATGAGTACAAAAGAATATTCTTAGATATACTAAAATATGTTGCATTCATCAGGTATGGGAAAGTTAAAATTAAATGATACTTGAGTGGGCTTCCATCATTTACCAATGACAAGATACAATATGATGATCCCAAGGCATTGGAGGAAACCATAAGGAAAGGTAATTGTCTCTATGATCATGAAAGGGGAATGCCGAATTTAGGAAAGGATTTTGAAGACAAGAAGAAAATAAAGATGGAACAAAGGAAGAAGGGGACTAAGCCACCTTTTTTCAGAAATAATTCTCAAGGAAAACCAATTCCCGAGGAGCCTAGAATGACTGAGACAATGGGAAAATGACCAAGGAAACAACCTATTCAATGTTGGGCTTGTGGGGGAGACCACATGTACAAATATTTCCCTCAGAGAGGTGAAAAAGTGAATATTTTTCGCAATTTTCAACAAGGTATGACATTTGTTACGAGGAAAATCTCTCTATGTCTAGGGGAATCACAACAGACAGGAGTAACTATACAAATCGACTCAATTCCACCATATGCTATATAAAGTAATGTGAAAAGGAGGTAAGAAAGAGGCCTACCTCATCCAAACATTTGATGTTTTCCACCATTGAGCACTTCGACCCAAAGCTTTATACCTTCAACAAGTTCTCAACAAACAAGCAAAGAAAGCATATAGTGATAATATAACATGTTAGCACATTAGATATCATAATCCATTAATATAAAAAACAAACATGCTCATGGATCATAATACATATATTTGCAAGATATCAATTGGATGAGAAAGGAGTATTTCTACTAATAAATGATCAACATAAGTGAAAACATTACAGACCTCCATATCATCACGGTTTAGAACTAAGAAACTAAGTTCCTTCCAATTGGGCCTCCACCACTTTAATGATCCATGAAGGCATGCTCATATAAGGGAGACAAAGAGGATCTCCATCAATAAGAGAAGAGATCGGGGGGCTGAAAATTGTGTTCAGAATTAAAGGACAAAGGATGAAGACTCAATAATGAAGTAATAAATTCTCCAGAGTAACTTTTCTCTCAAACTTGAATTCTCTCTTCTTTTTCTCCATAGCTCTAAATTGGATTCTTTATATCCTTCAAAATGAAACTAAAGGGTCGAGTCAGAAAATTTCCAGTATATGGAAGAACAAGGATTAGAGATCTCCTGTTGTGACATGGAAACCCGACATTTAATTTTATTTTTTGGAACAAATCCCGATGTATGCGGGTTGTAGCGGAGAAGACAACATATATGCTTGTTGTATAGCTTGCAAGGTGTGTACAAGTGGAAACATATTTATTGTTGTCTCTAGATTCATCAATCATGGAAAGTAAGTCTGCCTAGGGAAATGGAGTAAGGCCCTCTCTACAAAATTGCATAGGGTGAGGAAAATCTTGACCTAACAGATGCCCCCTAATGTGTGAGGTCAAAGAAGCATCTGTGATGGATGAAATACATTATAAATAACCCAGAAGTGGAGTGCTAGAGAACTAGATGGACGAACTCAATTGATCATTACATTTTTCACTGACTTTGCATACATGGATGCCAAAACTAAACTGCAGATCCATATGCAAAATATACCAAACAAGTGTCTGTGGCCATAAAATAGGCAAATACAAATGTAATTACATGCCAATCGCTATCATAGTCATGAATGAGGCCGAATAAAACTAGTCTCAAAAAAAATCTTAAGATATTTGTATACCATGGAGTACAATATGATCTCCCATGATCACTGAAGTCATATAGGTATTGGTACAATAAAAAGGAAGCAACATCTTAGGAAATTTGTGGCCACATAGTGATGTCTTCAAGTCTTCTACACAATCCACCAAATGTGTACGTATACATCATGTGAATAATGGCGTTGAGGTCGAACACAATGAGATATTGTTTGATTACCAGTCATTGATGTATATCTTAAACAAACGCAAGATAGCATATCGATCATGAAAGTAGGTATCAAGCCACTGAGTACATTATTATAAGTGTCAGTAGATGAGTCAGTGTCAAACACCGAAATAATCCATCGATCAAGAGACGTTGATGTATTCCCAACTGTCGATGGAGAGCGAGACTACCACTAATGACTGCAAACCTCAAGGTACTCATAAGACTCTAGGTCTCATTTCCATATAATGGGATGATGTCGATTGTAAGCGACCTGCTGAAATGAGAGCATTAAGGAATCTCCCATTAGTCAACATGAGGTAAAAATAAGGATCTTCATGATTTTGTGGGAATTGAACGAAGAACAAGTTCACGAACCAACAACCCTGTGCATCTTTCGTGTGTGCCAAGTGCAAGTGGTACACGAAAAATACCCTCTGAATAGCAGCCAATGATGAAAAATAATTACAAGGGTGAGTAAACCACCAATAAGTCTAATGGTATCCAAGACACTCCACAAATCCCAATGTGTGAATATATGTCTTGCCGTCAAACACAAGGGAAACCACCCAGTGAACGACCAATGATGAAATGTCGACTGCTAGGTTCAAGGTTACCTACAAATGATGAAAGTAGTGCCAGAGTGCATGGTAGGACTAAAATATCATGTGATTCTGAGACAAACTGAGGGTATGGCTGACATGAAAAGTCAAGAGTTCTGAGGAGTGGTCGACACAGGTTGATAAGATTTCTTTGAACAAGAACATGAGACATATGGTGGACTCTGGCAGCATAGACTCAATGATAAGATCATGAGATGCATGAGGCATCAATGAAGTTCTCTGTAGGGACTAGAAGAGTAACCAATGTGTAGAGAAGACTCTGTAATGAGCTGAGCTTCCTAAGGCCATGCTAATCCAAAAATTATGATGAATGGACTCAAATAACTTTGTGGTATGTTCAAAGGTGACATGATTGCTGCCAAACATAATACAATACTCCCTTCCCACCTATCTTTTTTTGTTTTTTCATAAAAAATGAATGCTATGATACAGAGGAGGAAACGAGTGTCGCAAGTAAGAAAAACTAGTTCCATCAGTGGAACATACCTATTCTCAATGCACGGAAGTGCATGCGGGACATGGACACTCAGGGAATGTTCCCTCCTAGGTATAGGGTGTCAAATTGTGAAGGATATAAACAAGGCTCTGCTTGGTTGAGGATGAAAAACTGCTGAGGCAAACAATTTATAACGTAAAGAGAGAACCGACTATAAGCTCAATAGTGCAAATAGGGGCATGAGATGCAATCACAACTTAACACCAAAAAATGTAATTTTTTATGTCTTTTATTCTTCTTGGTGTGAAAATGGGATAAACTTGTGCCAAGAAGGTGCCTTTTCAAATCCAATTTACGAGTGTGAAAATCACATGTTCACTCGGTGATCTTTTCTGTTTTTGGTAATGAGTTGGAAAAGAGCTTAACTAAGACTCATGATCTTTCAAATCTAATTTAACGAGTGTGGAAGGGACAAATCACTTGAAAATATTTTCATTTTTTTAAGGATGATATGGAAAAGAGCTTAAATTAAACTCATTTGGGAGTCCACGGGGTAAAAAGTCGTGTGGTTATGAATGAGAAATGAGGCTCAGTATAAAGTATGAGTTGTGAGGGACTCTCTGTCCTGATGAAAAAATATCTACATGGGCACCAAATGCAGTAGGGGATCTAACTAGGGCACCCATGTTTTGTAAGTCTCTACCACTTGATAACGACATGACTTTATAGTAGATGGAAGGTTTCGTGTCACAAAAAATGGGTTCGTATCTAGGGCATATACAGAGAAAATCATAGGATAATGCAAAAATTCATAATGGAATGGATACCTATCCTATATGCTGGGTAATGAATGTACCTCCCCAAGGTGACAAACGGTCAACAAAGTACTAAAATCTACAAGAAACCTATGTTAAAACTACAAAAACCAACTCAAACAACTTTTGTATTAGTCCATTAGGTGCAAAAATGGTTTAAACTATAGAAAGTGGGTAAAAATGATTTATAAATAGTAAGAAAATAAAAAATTACTATACCATTTTGATTTTTTACCTGGAACTAGTGCAAATTGGACCAAAATTCCTCCAATATTCAAACGACAATTGTGGGAGCGTCCGACAACGAAATCACAAGCCATCTGGATCAGGTAATTCGCGATCTCTTCCTCTTAAATTTAAATGGATTACATTTTTGAATTAGGTCTTAAATGTTTAGTTGTTTAAAGAACAAAGTAGAGATTTCAATGTACGTGGGTTGTACGTGATTAGGTCATGTATACGACGAGGTATACGCTCCTGTATTAACTACAAGACGTGTATATTGAGCCCTACATGTGATTGTGTTCAAAGGAATTCGTGTACAAGAACAAAATGACCAAAATTAAGGGTTCTAACTCAAAATTGTGTTTTTTTTTTACAGGATGTTGCTTGAATGGTAAGAAAGGGAACATGAGGAGGTTTATGTCATTGTAGATTGAGATCCGGGGGCCCAAATGGCCTTAAAGTGATGTGGTTTATATAATTTTTGGGTGATCAAAGGGATGAGAGCCCGGGTGAGGTTGTTGGAGATGTTGGTGGGTTATTGGGACCCTGATAGTGAGAGCTTCAATATTGATGGGAAATCATTGAGAATTGAAGTAGAAGACATTCAGTTTCTGACTAGTTTATCAGACCAGGGGGGAGGTAGTGGGATGAAGATATAAGAATATGTTGACACCCATTGTGTAGATAGGAAGCCTAAGGTAGGCCATCAAGTTCCTATCCGAGCAATAAAAAACCTCATTCTGAAGATAATTGTCCTAGTTTTGACTAGGATCACAGGTTCGGCCTCGTTGCACCAGGCACTTAGGTCGCTCATGTTTTATGCAGTGCAGTGTGAGAAACCCACAATGTACGACGAATGTACCTCACTGTTGGACAATATGAAGAGCAAGTTGATGGAGTGTAAACAGGGGGGTAAAATGAATTTATTGTTTTCCTCCATCTTGTGTAGTTTCCTTTTCTAGTGGGTTGCAGGTTTGGGACCTAGAGTTGAGATTTTCCCAAGAGGACTTTGTGATCTAGCCATGGCACAGTGGATCGAGATGATGAAGTGGTAGAGAGGAGGTAGGGTTTCGACACCCTACAATGAGGAATTTTTTTACTGGTGGTGACAATAGGTCATCGTTCTGGATGAATATCCCTACAAGGGGATATACTTCAAAGGAGATCTAAACATTCCACTTCCACCAGGGGCCGGTTATGGTGACATAGGTATGTCAAAATGTTTTTACATATTTCATTTTTTTGTATTTTTGTATAATTAGAACAAAAATAATTTTGGATGGTGCTTAAGTATTGACTAGAAATTTGTGTGTCGCAGACATGGGTCCACGACAACTAGAGGGTTTCCCTTGACATTGACAGAGGAACCGAGGAGACGAAGCGAAGGGAGGATAATCCGAGAGGGTGCTACAAAACGTGCAAGGCAACCTGTCGCGTTTGACTCACATGATACCCATGGTTCAGGTAGAAGATATTTCTGAAGCCATCCAGCGACAGGTGGTTGGTGTACCCAGGGCATGGGTACGACTCTTTCGACATCTTGCAAATGTCATGGTTTTCTACCATGACATACATCTTGCGCCACATGCATAGATGTTGTTGGATATTATGATATCGACTGTATATGTATATTGAGGGTGTTAGCCCCATTTTGTACTATAAACACCATATTTTTTGAAATATATAAAAAGGGATCTTCAACTTTACTTATATTTTACAATGTGTACATTGGTTAGATGTTTTCTTTTCTTTTAAATATGTGACAAATGCCAATGTAAAAATAGTTAGAATAATCATTGGATACATCATTAGCACACCTAGGAATATGATAATATGTAATAAAATCAAATTGTCATTCTAAAATACATACAACTAGGATCACGTACGCGGTAATGGTCATTCAAGTGAGGTATTATTGACTGGGAATCTAGGCAAACTTCTAATGATCGAATGCCATGGGATACAAAATCCTGTAAAAGTTCTATAACGATGTTATATTCGGTCAAATTATTTATGGATGTCCCTAGGCATACACCTCCTGAAGACACCAGTAGACCCTCAGGTGAGTAAACCACCCAAGCGGTAGAAGACAAGTTATGTGTGTGACGACTAGTCCCATCTGTGAATCCTAAGTAGACTGACGAGCCCGTTGACATCTGTCAACCAAGTGAAAACTCAATAAGAAATCCTAAGATGAAAAATAAAAAAGATATATACACTAAATTACATTAGTATACAAAGAGTTCTGCCCAAGCCGGGGGCTCAAGCATAGTATCTGTTCAAGTAGAGCCCATTTCTGGGCTCGAAAAATTTATTCCTTCATAATATTCTAACTCATAGGCCCCTTTTTATAGAACACATCACACAATCTAAGGACCATGCCATATGGGTTTAAACTTGTCTGCCCTCAATGGTTCTTTGCCTTGATCATACAAGACGACCAAGTCACCCTCAACAAACAATTGAGAACAGACAGAATTATCGTACAATAACCTGACACATCATTTTTTCGCCTTGATAGTCGTAGAGACATCCTGATGCTACTCATCAAGACTCTCTAGGTATACAAGGCATCACTCAAGATCGAAAGTGTCAGGTAGGAGTGTGACTTAAAACCTAAGAGAAGCGATTTCACATTCAATGGGTAATATTGACTACACACCATGCACTAACTGGAAAGGGGAAAATATGGTGGCACTCTTGACCGAGGTTTGGTATGCCCAGAGTGCAGGATATAGAATGATGTGCAAGTCGGATTTACTCTAACTAACAGTATTTTGAAAAATGGTCTTGAGAGACTTATTGACAGCCTCCAATTGCCCATTTTCCTGGGGTTAATAAGGATAAGAGTGGCCATGTTTAAACCCCAGCTTAGCCACTAATTCTTCCATTGTCTCATTCTGAAAGTGACTTCCATGGTTAGTGATGATCTCACTCGGGATACCGCACCAGAAAATAATATGATTGAATATGAAGAAGGTTTCAATCTTCCCATCGGAATTAACTATAGGCATGGCCTTGGACCACTTAGTAAATTATTCTACAACCATGATAATGTGCTCATTCCCCCCAACTGAAGTTGGGTTGCAATCGATGAAGTCCACCCCCCACTTGGTGAAGGGACCGACGATAATGACGGGGTGAAGACGGGTAGGATGCAAGTGCATTTTCTGAGTGAACACCTGGAAGGTGCGATAATGTATCCTCTTCCCTCCATGTCAGTTCCTATGATCACTTTTTCCATGGAGAGCCCGCATATATCCCTGAGTATCTCTCATGGGGAGAATCGATTTTACGGTTCGGGCTATTCTCTTTATGGAACACATTCAAAAGCGGGCAACATATATCATCACTCGAATATTCCCTATCATACTTTTGTCTCTTCAAAGACTTAAATCATGATGCCCGTTAAAAACTCTCTGAATTAATTAAATGGAGGATACTACCTTCCCAAACAAGGATAGGGGGTAAACCAAGACTACTCTTGACCTTATATGTTAGAAAGTCAATCTTTCCCTAGACCTTGGCATCAAATTCCATAGCCTCTCACTAGCCCAGTCACTGTTATTCATACTGGTGCTACATCTCCAACCTCTGTCAGTTATGTTGGATATGGTTCAACTACTTATGCAATTCTTGTTGAGAATTCACACCCAGCCTCTGCTACTCAAGTTGGGGGCATCACTCTTATCACCACAAGTCCTATCA
>SNQJ01S0155436.1:0-22442 GCA_010110895.2 Picea sitchensis | reverse complement strand
TAACCCGAGGAGATGAAACGCCAAAAGTCATGTGGGCCCCGTTTGGGTAAGTTAGTACATCAACTTCCCGATGTCGTAACTTTTGCATACGATCTCCGTTTTAGGCGTGTGATAGCTCGTTGGAAAGGTATCATCGAGGAGATTAATTTTGGGGGATCAATAATTCCTTAAACTATCATTGAGAACCTATATCTAAAAAAAACCTTCATTTAGGCCCTCAAAATGGCCCCAGAAGTTAAAACCTGCTAAAAATAGTAAATTGCCAAAATTGTCAGAAAACTGTTTTGAGCCAGTCAGAAAAGGTGGGTGGTCACCGATATCCACCTAGATCATTATTGGTACAGGTTGGACATATTGTCTTCTGTCTACAATCTTGGTATTGTATTTGAAATTTAGATTCCTCACATCTCAGTTGGTATTGACATCTGCAAGCTGGGTCTTGTATTGAGATTTGATATTCTCTTGGATTTGGTGCTCTTTTTAAGTTGGCGATGATAAAACTTAGAGATTGTAGTCTCATGTAACAACATATTACAAAATATTAGACATATATATGGTGTTCTTTGTGTTCATTATGGTGATGGTTCAATGTTCTCTATTATCGATGAATGGTGTTGTTATATGCAAGTAGCTAATTGTGAATGAATAATAATATTTGAAGTGGTTGCTAACTAATTTTTGAAAGAAGTGTAAAAATATCCCTACATTGATTCACCCCCCCCTCTCAGTGTGATTGGTATGTCCAACATTACACTCAACATATTTTGTTTCATATCTTCGACTAGTAGAATATTTTCTTCCATGGCATCTTTGCTTCCAAGCTTAATTGTGCCTCTACATATAATTTTAATTGAATGATTATTGCCAAATGAAACAGACGCATCTCTTTCTTTCTTCAGAGTTAGAAGAATGTTCTTTTCACCTATCATATTCTTTTAACAACCACTGTCAACATGCCAATCACTTTTCATGTGTTGGGATTGCAGAGAAAGTGAGCATTGATTCTGCTTTCTTTTCTGTATCTCTTATGGTTCTGAAATCTGACTGTTAATGTTTTTCTTTGATTCCCTGGGTGGAATGGTCAATCTACAATTCCTCGCAATCTGTCCAAAATTGTTTCATTTGTAGCATTCTACTTCATTTCTCAATGAACCAAAACGGTTTTGATTTTCTTTGGTTCTTGGCATAGGATCTACAGTTTACAAATTTATTTCCAAAATTAGCACAATTAAAACGATGATCATAAAAGAACCTTTGATACCTGGAAGAAGATCATATTATTTACGATGCACTCCTTCTGAATTCATTTTCTTGAGTCTTATTTATTTCTGGAATGTTGTTTTTTGGGGGCATGCATTTTTCCTTCTTGACAAAATCTTTGACAATCTCTACATAACTGTTTTTTCTTGCTTCATGTTTTGTTGTCTTGGAGCTTGATCCTTTCTCATTTTATACTTGATTGTATCCTAGTCTAGATCTTTCATAGGATGGTATTTTATTGATGATTATTTTATCCAATATTATGGTGCTCTTCTGCTACATATCTTTCTTCTAAATATCTTTCCTTAAAGAGACTATTTTTGCTTCCAAGCTTCCAATCGTTTTGTCCTTTTCTTCTAACTAACTTATAAGTGTTTCCTCAATTATTTTGTCTACTTCTATTTGAAATTTTAGACTCGTGGTTATCTTCTCTAGTTATTCAAAGTTAGAATTCTGATATCCCTCTTTTACTTTTAAATCAGCCTTCAATGACTTGTTTTTCTTTCTTTCCTTCTTAAGTTCTTCTAATGCATTGATTATGTAATACCCCTAGGCTGAACCCCAACTGTAAATGTAAATATGTACATATGTATATAAGTTTGTGAGTTGTTTGTATCAAGTCTTGGAATTAGTTTTGTAAGAACCTTCTAGAATATAGCACGCATATGTGCTACACACTAAAAGAATTAGTACACACATCCTAGGATATCACACGTAACAAATTGAGTGCGTGATCTTGAGGCCAACGAGTCTTCGTGTATATGTTCATTTTTTTGAGGCTGGAGATCTTGGATAAAAAAATGACAATATGTTTGTATTACAAATGTAAATCACACACAAATATTAATGAAAAAAAATCACTGCGAAAAACCAACCATGTAAAAGAGTATGGGGGAATAAACTCCACTAGATAGGGAAAGGGGGATAAAAATTAAGGATAAGGGGCTAAGATAGGGAGCTTAAGTGCAAAGGAATATTATATTAATATTCCTTAAAGTACAAAGTATGAATAATTATTTTATCCTAAGTTCTAAGAATGGGGACAAGTGGGCCAACGTAGTTCTCAACATGACAAGTGTCAAGTTGGGAACATGCATACATATAGGTTGGACTTAGTTCATTTTGCAACATCATTCACTCACTCATTTAGTTCTCCTTGGTACCTTCTTGTTACTATCATTGTACCTGTACCCATACCTGTACCTATACTTGTACTTGGTTAGCTTAGGAGTTGACTTGAAGAAGCGGGTTTTCAGGCCCATGGGATATTGAAGAGGTGGGTTGTCAGGCTCATAAGAAATTATCTCTAGGTGATAGAATTGTTGGGAATTTATTTCTGGAAGGTGCCAAACTATAGCTACAGGGCTCTAAGATTTCATGTTCGTCCTGTTGTTGAAGCCCCAAAAAGGAAGTGGGGCAGGTGAGGGACTGTTGAGAAGAGAAGGGGCACACTTCCTTGGGTGCGAAAGACATGTGGGGAATGAGGGATTGTAGGATGTTAGTTTGATTTGGCACCTGTGACTAAGTTTTCCTATGGTTTGAGATACATCATCCTTGTTAGGAATTCCTTTACCTGGGTGGATTTTATCCCCAGCTCCGGGGTGACCCACTATTGAGAGTTTTGAGCAGTGTGGTCTAAGGCTGGGAGGAACGGGGAAGGTCTAAACACAGTCGGTGATATTTTTACCAAGATAAGTGTCAATTGTGTGTTAAATTATGTGCTGGATTATTGTTTATGTGTTTATTTTTATAGGTTTTTCCTGTGGATGTTGCATGTGTGTTTCCATTATTATTTTGTATGAATCAATGTATTTGCAGAGTATTTGTATGTTTTAATTTGGTATCAAAGTTATAATTTTTTGTTGGTATGGACCAATTGGTTGTTGGGGATGCTACAATGTGGTATCAAAGCTCCAATTTTCAGCATTGAGCCTGGATGGGTGTTGGATCATGTTGTCATAGATGCCAAAGGTTTGATTAATTGATGTCAAGTGATTGATTGATGTCAAGGGATTGATTAATGTCAAAGGAACAATTTCTTAACATACAAATCTAATATGTATTGTCCTTAATGTGAATGGTTAGATGCCAAGTAGAATCATAGTCATATGACGATGAAGATAGATCAATGTGTTGTCATTAATATGATTCTTAGTTGAAGATGGATCAATGAGTTATCATTGATACATGATGTAAAGATGAAGATGGATCAATATGGTTTCTTTGATATATGATACATAGCTGGATTGATGTAAAGATGACTCATTATTGTCTTATCATGGTTGATAAGGAGTAAAAATGGATGAACTCCAAAGTGATCCCCTTATGGTGAAAGCCCTCATGGGAAGATGCTTTGCAGTTGAGTTATCCTAGAAGTATGGTTGAATAACCCCTTCTTCATTTTGGAATAATAAGATTAAGATCAACAAACTTGTCAGTGAAACTATCCTAGTTGGATAGTGCTTCTCATGCCATTTCTGGTGGTATGTGGAATGCCACATAACTCCTCATGGTTTGAGAGTTATGGCCTTACGAAGTTGGAGGACCCTCGTTTGATGGCCTGAAGCCCCAAAAGGTCAAAGAAGTCAAAATGCCTACAAAGAAGATATGATTTAAATAAAGTGAAGTGATTATTTAAATAACAAATTAAAGTGACAAATTCAAGGAAGATTATTTTAATAATCAAATAAATGGAGAACTTTCTATTTATGGAAAGTAGTTATGAAAAGGTTAACCCTAAATATGGAAAGAGGGTTAAGTGGTCAAGTGGCTATTGGATACATAGGAAAAGTAGAAAATTGGGCAAAGTTGAACATAAGTGAATATGTGGACCAAGTGGCTATGTGGGCCATGCGACCTAGAAGATGCTTCTAAGGAAGCTACTTGGAGAGTATAAATAAGAGACAAGGGTCTCTTGTGAAATGAATCTCTTGAGCATGTATTGAAGATATATTCTGAGAGAGAGAAGATCTGCAGGATCTCATGGATGCATCAAAGTTTCGGTATGTCTCAGATCATGATGAAAAAAATCTCAGAAGTTCATAAACCCTAGCTTCTAAGGTATACACAGGTTGCAGTGAGCCATGGCGCATACATACGCGGACTGAATGAGGATAGAGTGCGTACAATGGTTAAAGTCATGAAGACTTATGTGTGAGCTGGTGCCAGGCTCTTGAAGAGTGAAGCAGGTTCTAGATCTGCATTCTGTGGGCTCAGATATGCCATAGAAACTCTGGTATGGTTACATTATTGTCTTGATGGATACTCTTACTTGTTGTGTGGTGAATGATTAAGGAATTATTGGTATGGCTGTTGTGATTTGGTTTGTGTTGGTTGATGGAGTGAGAAACAATATTATGATTCAGTACTGATATGATTGCTATAGTATACTAGTTTCTTATACATGATTGAGTATGTTAAGCCCTAATCTTGGCTCATTACCCCTTAATTGGGGAATACTAGATTAGTAATGTTATTTTATTTATGGCAGCTTTATTCCATTAGTTGTAATTATACCTCCTAGTCTCTTATATATACCAAGGAGACGTTTTCATTTGGAATCATCTCGTACTTGTACATTTATGTGGGGTAAAATGAGGTTTCCCCCTCGAAGAGGCTTATTATATGAAATTCTCTCTTTTTCAAGGCGTTGAATACTTATTTTGAGGTTTTTCTATGCTATATTGATATTTGGTTCCTAACATATGGTATCAGAGCTCAAGGTCTTGGGGTTTCGCTGCTACATCTGAGACACTGTGTAATTTTCACTATAACATTTTCTCTACAATGATTCAAAAGGAATGGCTTAGAGGATATTTAGTAGATGGATCAAGGTGCGTTGGGTTAAAATTTCATCTCCTGAGGCCTTATACTTTCGGAGATACAACCTTTTTACAATAGGGTTCTGGAATCATATTGAATTGAGTCATTGCAGAATTTTAGCTATAATTTTTTTTTCTGTAACGTTTCAGACCCTGAAATCCAGAGGATATTCTTAGAAATTAGTAAGGTGTCTATGGTAGCAATTTTAGCTTCTGGGTCATCTTAAATTTGTAGATACACCCCGTGGAAGATAGGGTATATGACTAGTCCTATTGACTCGTCTCAAGTAGGTGTTCTAGGTAAAACAATCATAAATTCCTCCTAGAGTATCCAAATTGAGTGAGACTAGTTGCATTGGATAGTAGACAACCTGTAGTAGTTCTAGTACAAGTTTCATAATTTTATATCAATTATTTTGTGCGGGGCACGCTATATAAGTGAGATCTTCTGGAAAGGCCAAAAATCATCAAGTTGTGGGGAATTTACCGTAAATTCCACTTGGCACATCCAATTTTTATCAGATCTAGGGCATTGAAGAGAAGAAATATCAAAGACCTGCAAAAAATAAAATCTCATACTCAGAAGGGCCGAAATTTTGGAGATATAATAAAAGAAAGATTGTCTAGCAGAACCACCTCAAAATCAAGGTTTAAAGTGATACTTGGCCAACATGCCACCAAAAAAGGGAACTTCTACACCAAATAAGTCTCCAGACAATCCTACTTGGACTCTTGGGGAAGGTGAAGAAATGCTTAGGGACATAAATGAACTAAAAAAGAAGATGGATTCAATGGAAGCTAAGTTGGATACTAAGATGGATTCAATGGAAGCTAAGTTGGATATTAAGATGGATGGTTTAAAAGGGGAGATCATGGAAGAATTGAAAAATTTCCTAATAGATAGGACACCTGAAAGTGAAAATGTATCCCATGAAATTCATGATGGGGACACAGGAAGGTGAATCAAGAATGGAGAAAATCAACTCAAAAGGTTTGAAGACCAACCGTACCTAAAAGATCGATATGAGGAAGTTTGATGGCAGGACCCAATCACATTGATACTTGGATGGACAATTCTTTGATCTACATAATGTGCACATACATAAAGGTATAAATTTCTTTATATTTTAGAACACAATCGATTTGTATGGTATAGATGGCTGTTCCCCTGATCCTCATCCTTGGACAATTTTCACTTGAATGAAGTGATAGCACACTATGAGGATACAATCTATCAATTGATGAATTCTCAAGCAAAGGGTCCAATTACAGGAGCACATTGAGAACTTTGACATTGAATATAAAGGTAACATATAATACAGATGGAGCACTTGATTGATGTATTCATAGGGCACAAGGATGCATTCAACATGGGGTTCACCTTTGGGAACTAAATCATTGGAGAGAATGCATTTAAGGTGGCAAAAGAATGTGAGAAATAAAAATATGGCTGAAACACTAGAGGACCAATCCTAACATCTATAGAGAATAATGCTCCTTCTTCTGAAACACCTCAACCTAGGGTTGACACCTCAATAATTGGAGGAAAGAAAAGAAAAGGTTTATGCTTTAATTGTGACAAAGTATAGTAAGAGGACATAAGTGTGGTGAGAAGAAATTAATGCATAGATTGTGAGAGGAAGAAGAACAAATTAGAACCATCAAGATGAAAAGCATTAGAAGCAATTTCGTCTGAAGGTTGACTCCCATGATATCGTGTAATGCATTGGATGGAATTATCCTCCTCAAACCCTCAATATCGAAGGATACATCAAAAGAAAAGGTAATAGTCCTAACTGATTGTGGCAGTACTCGCAGGCTGTTTACTATAAAATAGCCAAATCTCTCAATTTCTTTGTATATCTGGCGCCGAGTTTCAAGTAATGATTAGAGATGGAGGAACTATCAATTGCTGGGATGAGAAAATGTGATAATATCAATCTTACTATGGGGAATATGTAATGAATATTCCAATGATTTCTATACCCATGGGTGGTGTTGATGTTATACTAGTAATCAATGGTTACAATCACTAGGAACAATGGTTTAATTTTCAAGAACTTTTCATGAAATTTTTCATTGGAAGGAAAATAAATTGAGTTAAGAGGTATCCGCAATCCCGGAATTGATAAGCTCTAATGGCATGAAACAAAATTATTGAAAAGGGCATCAGGAGTTATTGCACAACTATGCTCACTATATGTTCAAACATCTAATCCATATATTCTGAAGATCTTCAAGGGATCGTGATAAGCATTCCAAAGTATTCGAAGATGTTCCCAAAGGCCTTTACTCGAAATCATGATCATGAAATTCACCTAATTCTTGGGGTGTTCCTACTGTGTCGAGACCCCTGGATACCCTTATGCCCAAAAGTGAAATTGAGCACATGGATGGAAAGAAATGTTAAGAAATTTGGCATTATTAGACCTAACCAAATTTCTTACTGCTGCACCAGTGGTAATGGTATTCAAGAAGAGATAACTCATGGTGTGTGTCCAGATTATAGAGATCCAACAAGATCACTATTAAATAAAACTTTCCCATTCATGTCATTGATGGTGTTAGATGAACTACATGGAGAGAAATCTATTTCAAAAATTGGATCTTAAGTTCAAGGTATCATCAGTTAGAATGAAGGAAGAAGATATCCAAAAACAAGATTGAACTCATGAAGGCCATTATGAATTTTTGGGTCATGCCCTTTTGGCCTTACAAATGCACCTTCCACATTCCAGGGTTGATGAATTCCATTTTCAATCCCTTCCTTTGAAATTTGTGTTAGTATTTTTTATGATATACAAATCTATAGTAAGTCTTGGGAGGATCATGTGTGACATGTTGACAAGGTGCTACAACTATTAAAGGAGAAACAACTATATGCCAAACCATCCAAATGTTTCTTTGGAGTGAAGGAGGTATAGTATTTAGGTCATATTGTATCCCATGGAAGATTGTCAAGGTAGACCTAACAAGATTAAAGGCCATGATGAATTTGGCCAATTCCCAAAACATTGAAGAATCTTAAAAGATTTTTTGGGTTTGGCCAGGTTACTACCTCAATTTTGTTCAACACTATGGAGAATAGCAACACCTTTAATGACACTAACTAAGAGGATGCATTTTCATGGACTCGGAAGGCAACTAAATATTTTGAACAACTTAAAGGGTGATGTGCAAAGCTATTGTCTTAACCACTCAGGACTTCACAAAAACCTTTATTGTGGGAGATGTGATGCCTCGAGAAAATGGAATTGGTGTTGTCTAATGTAAGAAGGAAGTACTGGTTTTGAAATTCGAACACTCAAGGAAAGGACTTACACAAACACATTTATGAAAAAGTGATGCCATCTTACATGCATTGAAGAAATGCATCCTTACCTAATAGGTAGGAACTGGTCAAAATAGATCATGATAGTCTTAAATACTTCTTGGAACAAAGACCCCATCTTCAGAAGAACAACAAATTTGGGTAACCAAGGTATTGGATTATGGTTTTGAAATTGTCTATAAGGGGGAAGAAAAATGTTGTGGCAGATGCACTCTCAAAGAGGATGAAAATCTGTTTGGGGCCTTTCTGAAAGTACTATCTCGATCATCTGACTCGATTGGATAATAGAAACAAAGGGATGAATGGAAGAATGAAGAAGAGAAAGAAGTGTGGGACTCTCATTCAAAGGTTGTGATTCCATTGCATCAAATAAATTTACATGTAAAATGATTCACTAGATTTACCAAGATCACGTGTATATTTGTATGAGACTCAGAACCCAAACAAAGGGTACTATTGGAATTGCACACCTCTCCATTAGGAGGCACTAGGGATTTTGAAAACCTACCATAGATTTAATAAGGATTTTTGAGATGTATGGCTGATGTTCAAAGGTTTGTGGTAGAATGTTTGGTTTCCAACAAATAAAGGTGGAAAAAATTAAGACCCATGGTCTTTTACAATAGCCATCCCAAAGTCAACATTGGGAGGAGGTTTCCATGGATTTCATCATGGGGTTGCAAGTCTAAAAGAAAGAGTGTCATCATGGTGATTGTTGATAGATTGACCAAGTACACCACCAGGTTTTGTGCACTCTCTCATCCCTTAAAGCTAGTCTTGGGTTGCAGCAGCATTCATGGAACATTTCAAAATACATGGTAGCCCAAAGATTATTGAAAGAGATCCCATCTTCACTACACATTTTTTGGACAGAATTATTATCTCGGTTTGGAACCTCGAATTGGCTCATAACCATCTATCATCCTCAACCATGATGGAAAAACTTAGGAGTGATGAACAAAATGTCTCTTGAAGGCTACCGTTGCTTTGTCTTTGATAAACAAACACAATGGTTCAAATGGTTTACCCTTGGAAGATGGTGGTATAACACTTCATTTAACACTGCAAAGATGGAAACCCAACGCCTTTTCTATGGATACCACCCTCCTTGATCATTTCTTCTCTAAAGAAAATCTAAAAAGGTTCAGGTGGAAGATCATCAATCAACAACAAGTTCTCTCCAAATCTTAAAGGACAACCTAACCATGGAACATAATGCATGAAACAACAACCATATGAACATCGTAGTGAAAGAAGTGATGGAAGTGAGGGGATTGGGTGTTTTAAGACTACAACCAGCTAAGCGAGATGGCCCTCAAGCAAACCAAGAGGATAATAAATTATCGCAAAAGTACTATGGCCCTTATAAGGTGTTGCAAAAGATTGGTACTATATGGCATAGGTGGGTTTCTGTATCTTCAGTACACCTAGTTTCCATGTTTCATGCTTAAAAAGGTTATCACATTATTAGATCAGAGTTCAAACTATATTTCCAGAACTTGATGAGGAAGGAAAAATCATGTTAGACATGAAGCCATCAACGACACAAGAATTTGCCAGCTAAAAGATAGATCCATTTGAATATCTCTCATTAAATGGGAGGAAACTACGGTGAAGATTCCCGCAGGAATGAGTCTTTTATATAGAAGCATCAGAGTTACTCAAGTGTTGCAGGACAGACAATACTTGTCTCAAGAGGAGGGGCATGTTAATCCCTAATATTGGCTCATTGCCCCTTAATTGGGGCATATTAGATTAGTAATGTTATTTTATTTATGTTGACTTTATTCATGGTTGTAATTATACCTCTTAGTCCTCCTATATATACCAAGGAGACATTTCATTCAGGAATCATCTTGTACTTAAACATTAAAGTGGGGTAAAAGGAAGTTTCACCCTCGAAGAGACTTATTATATGCAATTATCTCTCTTTCAGAAGCGTTGAGTACTTAGTGGGGAACTTTCTATGCTATATTGATATTTAGTTTTTAGCAGGTAGCATTCATATTGTATGGTTGAGAAGCATGAGGCAAGTTGTTGGAATATTGGAAGTGATTGGTTATGGGTCGGATTGGACGGTGAAAGACATAAGTGAATGGGATTGAAGGTTGTAGAGGATATGAGTTCATATTGAAGAGAAAACCTCATAAGTGATACACAGGTTGTAATACAAACTAACGCCATAGATATAGAGGCATCTTGTTAGAGGCATACATGCGTGTTGCACTACAGGCAATTCGCCTACTATTGTACAGATTGATATTTGTTGGGGGTTGTTGCCTCATCTCGGTTGGTGCTGAGGGTGTAAGTTGAGTCTTGCATTATAGAGATGGTGCTCTTGTGAGTTGTTCTCCTAATGGAGTTGTTGTTGATAGCTTAAAGTTGTAGTCAAGTAATAAAAAGAAAACATTGTGTATACATATTGTGTTCCTTGTGGTGATGTTTATTGATGATATATGTAGCTGATATATGTTTTTGATGCATGTTCACATTTAGCGATTATAAATGTGAGAAATAAGTAATGGGTAATGCTAAATTGCTAACTAGGAGTTTTGTGAAAGGGAAGATTTTTAAAAGGAGCCATACATTTTTCACCCCCTCGGTGTAATTGATTGTCCAACAATTGGTATCGAGTAGTCCTTCACTATAATCCTTAACAATATCTTGGGAGGAGGTCCATGGACACACAATTGGATGTGAAGTTCAAATCCTTGATGAGAAACTATTCTACTTGAAGAATAGAAATTAGAGTGCATTTGAAGGAAATGGGAAGCGAGGCATTTGAAGGCATCCCATTGGGTGGATCAATTTCCTTGAAGAACAAGTCAAAGTTTCTAGCTCAATAGGAAGAAGAAGAATGATGCAGTGGCTCTCAATACCATTCTTAGTGGACTCTCAGATCCCTGTCAAAGTGAGCATGGGACAATGCACCTCAGCCAAGGATCATGGCTAAAGCTAGAGACATGCAAAGCAAAGAAGGAAGATGTGTGAAGACAGCTCCATCAAGATCAATGAAGGTAAAAGATCTCCAAAAACTTTTGATTGCATTATTTCTAAATGGGATGATGTTGGAAAAAATAAAAGTCTTGAATACATTTCAAATGAAGGTAAAGATCATGTGATGATGTTAACAAAGCGAAAGATCTTGAGACATTTGAGATTGAGGTGAAAGAATCATGATGATGTTGGGAAAAGGAATATATTGAAGACATTTCAAATGAAGGTAAAGAAATCTTCACAAAACCTTTATTGCAATAATTCCAAAATGTGATGATGTTGAATATTTCTCTACAAGTGAAGAAGAAAATATAGGAATAGTTTGTGTAGAGTTTGATAATAGTTATCCCATGGAAGAATAGAAGAACTATCGGAACCTCAAAGAAAGTTGGTGTCTATATGAATACAAATCTAATCATTACTATAGACTATAACTATCTTTCCAATAACACTAAAACTTTTCTTAAGAAGATTCAAGGCACATCTTGAAGTTAAAGAAAATGATGAAAGAACAATAAGAGATTAAACATACTCAATTAGAAAGAAAAGGAAGAAGAGATCACAAGACTAAAGAATGAAAATAGAATCAGAAGACAGATGATGAGATTAGCAAAGTCTTGAAGTGTGTCCATCTCAAGACCCAAATTGAAGGAAGAAGCCAAAGGGTGAAGGAACTATTGAAGAATCAAGTAAATGAAAGAGAAGAGTCATGTCATAAGTTAGAAGAAATTTGAGTTGTTGATCTTGAAGAAAGTGGAGAAGTCCTTTGGTGTTGAATAGCTCAACAATCTTAAATGAGATCTTGGAAGTAAAGATCGCAAATGATAACACAAGTCTTGGGTACAAGAGAAAAGTTCTGAGATGTTGAAGCAAACAACTCAAATAAGCATGAGGTAAGTCCCTCACTCTCAAAGGATGGACATAATGTTGTAAGTCAGCCATCTACACAAGGCAAGGAAATTTCAAAGAACAAAGCAAGGAAGACATCAAGAATCCATATTTACACCTCAAAGAAAAACAACTTCAAGATGGACACCAAAGCAAGGTATGAAAGTGTTTTTCATGGTCAATGTATTCATGTAATGAATATGGTCTAAAAGCTTTCAAATGCATATCTTATGCAAAGGGAATAATGGAAAATTTCATAACACCATAAGGTGTTGGAGATGTGATCAAGTAGGACACATTGTTGTTCAATGTCACAACATAAGATGCTACAAATGTAGTGGATTCGACCACAAATCCCAAGACTGTTGGAACACAAGAGAGAAAGTCAAGATTAGGACTTCATATATGTGAAAGAGGAATGAATTTAGGAAGGGAGACATTTTTGAAAATATAGAATCTCAGAGCTCAAGTTCTAAGAAACAGGGAGACCTTCAAAGTGGGTGAAGAAGATTGAACTGTTGGGCATAATGGAAGCCTTAGGGAAGCTCAAGTGTGTCATCTACTGAAGCATACACAGGTTATAGTGGTAACAATCGTGTACATACTTAGGCTGACCTTGAATAGGTCACATACATACAGGAGATGTTTGTCTGAGAAGGCCACATATTTGTGGTAAAGCCTTGGGAAAATGGATATCCACAAGGGTTGCAACTTGATGTGATGATATAACTTGTGTTCACGGGGATCTGACATTGTTTGACTTACATGATCTAACATGGTTTCTAGGGTGCTCATGATTACATGATAGCATACATGTTTGTATGTATGATGTTGATATATGGTTTAGTGATGAAAGACTATCTTGGATGCATGGTACTAATCCTTGAGTTTGGATTGATGCATTTTCTATTGAAGAACAATATTTGGACCTTAATGATTGAAGTTATGGCACTTTGGTTATTAGATATATCATGATGATGCTAGCTAGAGATGTCATTGATCTATTGAAGCACACTTCTAGTACATGTTGGATGCCTAATATTTTTTGTAGTGAATGGAGGTTGATCTATTGATATGCATGGTTGGTACATATTTGAGTTTGAAGTTAGTATATCTTATGATGTATTATTGAAGCATACTTGTTGGATAAATGTGTGCATGCATTTGGCATATGGATGGACTATATATTGAGACATGTAGTTGATGAGTTCATGTGAGGCATATAGTCGGTCATGTTATACATCTTTGAGGATTCATAGCTTGATCTATAGTTGATGCATGGTGGGTACATTTCTAGTGCATTGAACAAGAGGCACCTACTAGCAATTTAGTGGCACATGTTTATATGGTATATTTGGCATACATATATGAGGACACATCTTGATTGAAGTTCATCTTAGAGTGATATTGGTGCATAGTTAATATACTCTTGGTACAAGTGGTGATGCATGTTTAGTGCATGAGGGTTCACTCATAGATGGTATATGTTTGGACAATGGTACTTGGATAAAAGTACACGATTGGTATTACTTGATTGTATACTTTGGTACATGAGACATTTGATGGTTTGTGGCACTTGGTTCATAGTAGAGGCATATCATTGGTGATATGAAACTTGTTTTCAAGCACATGGTTGACATGTTAGTAGAGGCATATGGTTGATACACCCCATTGATGATATCTTATGGCACATTGTATGGTATTGTGTACATAGTTGATGTACATGGGTGTAGCATGCATGGTAGAACACAATTTAAGTACATGATGTACTTGGTTGATGTTTATTCATGATTCTCATTTTCATTGTTGACATATCTTTTGGTATGACACAAGTTTTAATGCATGGACAGGTCCAAGGATCATCATAGATAGAGTGGTTGATCTATGATCCATTTGATCAATAGCATTTGCAGCAGAAGCATATTTCATATTGTGGAAAGATAGGAGTCATTTTCTTCCCATGATTCTAGGAGGAGATATTTATTAGATGCATACTTGGTAAAATATCCCTATTCTTGAAGAAAGATCATAGAGGCATAATTCCGAGGAGTGATGGTCATAGAGGAGCATGAGTAATATGACTTCAATATTACATTCTATTGTATCCCTTTTTCAAAAGGGAGGGTGTCCTAATAATATCAGATTCCAGTGAGGAGTATCCTAAGTGAGAGTTCAGGCATGGGGAGCATCCTCAAGGAGATATATCCTTTTCCATTGATGTCCAAAGGAGGAAAGATAGTCTCATTAGAGTGTGATTGATGATTATTGATGTAGAAATGCCTTGTCTACATGTTGACATAAATGATTGGTGTTGACATAAAATGTTGAGTATTTCCATCAATGCCAAAGGGAGATTGTTGAATCATGTTGTCAGTATTGATGAAAAAGGTTTTATTAATTGATGTCAAGGATTCCAGTGTCAAGTGATTGATTGATTTCAAAGTTGATTGATGTCAGCAGAGAACAATGTCTTAACATACTAATATAATATGTATTGTCCCTTGATGAGAATGAATTTAAGATGTCAAGTATAATCACTAGTCCTTATTGATAAAGATGGATCCATGAGTTGTCATTAATATGATACTTGGTTGAAGATGGATCAATGATTTGTCATTAATACATGATGTAAAGATGAGAATGGATGATATTGTTTATTTGATATGATGCATAGTTGGATTGATGTAAATATGACTCATTATTGTCTTATCATGGATTTGATAAGGAGTAAAATGGATGAACTCCAAAAGTGGTCCCCTCATGGTGAAATCCCTCAGTGGGAAGATGCTTTGTAGTTGATTTATCCACAGAAGTATGGTTGGAGAACCCATTCTTCATTGTGAAATAATAACATGAATATCAGCGAATGTGTCAGTGAAACTACCCTAGTTGGATAGTGCTTGTTGGTATGTGGAATGTCACATAACTCCTCGCGGTTTGAAAGTTATGTATACAGTTGGAGGACCCTCATACTTATGATGGCCTAAAGCCCCAAAGGTCAAAGAAGTCAAAATGCCTACAAAGAGATATTATTTAAATGAAATTGAAGTGATTATTTAAATAATAAAGTAAAGTGACAAGTCGAGAAGATTATTTTAATAATCAAATAAATGGAGAACTTTCTGTTATGGAAAGTAGTTATGAAAAGGTTAACCCTAAAATATGGAAAGAGGGTTAAGTGGTCAAGTGTGGCTGTGGATACATAGGAAAAGTGGAAATTTGGGCAAAGTTGAGCACCATGTGACTATGTGGACAAAGTGCCTATGTGGGCCAAGTGACCTAGAAGATGCTTCTAAGGAAGCTACTTAGAGTATAAATAAGAGGCAAAGTGCGTTTGTGAAGCAGATCTCTGAGCATGTATTGAAGATCTATTAGAGAGAGAAAGGAGATATAGAGGATCTCATGGATGCATCAAAGTTTTAGTAATTCTGAGATCATGACGAAAAAATTTGGAAGTTGAAACCACAGTTCACATGGTATCGTGTAGGCTGCAGTGAGCCATAGCATGTAGCCACATGCATTGGGATGAATGAGGGCGAGGGAACACTTGCACAGTGGATAAAATCATGAAGACTTATAATGGCTAGTTCTAGGATCATGGAAAATTTGGAATCAAGTTCTAGATATTCATTCTATGGGCTCGGATCTACCATAGAAACTACAGTATGGTTACATTGTCTTGATGGATACTCTTGCTTGTTGTGTGGTGAATGTTTAAGGAATTATTGGTATGGTTGTTGTGATTTGGTTTATGTTAGTTGATAGAGTGAGAAACACTCTTATGATCTCAATCTTTGATATGATTTCTATAGTATCTTGGTTTCTTATACATGATTGAGTAGCACTCATATTGTATGATTGAGGAGCATGAAGTAAGTTGTTGGAAAACTTGGATGTGTTGTGACTAGTTATGGTTGAGATTAGACTGATGAAAGACATAAGTGAATGTGATTGAAGGTTGCATAGGATTTGAGTTTATCTTGAAGGGAAAACCCTAAGTAACTCAGAGTGAAACACAAGCTATAGTACATACTGGCCGTGTACATACACAAGTTGTACCACTGGTATGGATGCATACATCTGTCTTTGCACCTCTGGAAATAGTTCGTGTACCTATTGACATATTAATATATGTTGAGAAGTTGTTATACTCATCTCGGTTAGTCTTTGAGTGTGTAAGCTAGGTCTTGCATTATAGAGTTGGTGCTCTTGTAGAGTTGTACTCTATTCAATTGTTGTTGATAACCCAAGTTGTGATACGTAATAAAAGAAAATTGTACATACATATTGTGTTCTTTGTGTTCCTTGTGGTGATGATTTATTGATGATATATAGTTGATGATATATGTTGTTGATACATGTTCACATTTAGTGATTATAAATGACAAAAAATAAATAATGAGTAAATGGTGATTGATGACTAGGAGTTTTGTGAAAGGAAGTTTGGTAAAGAGCCCTACAACATTTTCACCCCCCTTCTCGATTAGTTAGTGTGTCCAGCAATGGGTGAGAAAGTTGAATGTTGAAAATTTCTTATAGGTTTATTTTGGAGTGGAAAAATTTCAAGCTACAATTATTCTATGGTAAAAATCAAAAGCAATTACATGGAATTAGGCAAAAGGCCCAATTTTGTTATTAATAATTTGTGGGGAATTTGAGAAATTTGGCTAAGTGGTGAGATATTTTTAATTTAATATTTTCACAGCAAATTGAGGACACGGAATTGGTCAATTTGAAGTTACATGGAAACCATGATAGATGGAGGGGAGTTTGGTTTAATAAACTCTCAATCAGTGAATGAATTTAGGAAAATTTGTACTGGGAATGTCAACCAACAATGATTTGTTGTTGCATAAGTTGAATTTGTGTTATCGGAGTGAAATTGACCAAATTTTATAGTTGCATAGTTTCCATGGTGGAAATTGGGTGAAAAATGAGCAAAAGCCCCAATTTAAATGAAATTCTATGAAGAAGAAGTGATTCTGAAATAAGGTCTTGTGACATGCACACTCCAAATTAGGTTCTATGGAGTGCACCAATTGATGAGATACAGAAAAATAATGAACAAGGTGCACTTAGCTTTTTGAGGAAAATCTCTCTATGGCTGGGGTGAACCATAGCAGACGGGGTGATTGTAGAAATCGACTCAATTCTAGCATATGCTATATAAACTAATGAAAGGAGGTAAAGAAGGGCCTACCTCATCCAAAACATTTGATGATGTCCGCGAATCGACACTTAGGCAGAAGTTTATACTGCAACAAGTTATTAACAAATAAGCAAAGCAAACATAGTGATATAAAGGTTAGCACATTAGATGGCATAATCCATTAATATTAAAAGAAACCATTACATGGATCATAATACACATATATTTTCAAGATATAAATTGAATGAGGAAGGGTATTTCTATTAATAAATGATCAACATAAGTGAAAACATTATAGACTTTTGTATCGTACGGTTTGAGCAAAGTAGAGTTCCTTCCAAGCAGGTCTCCACCACTTCAATTCTCCACCAAAGGTAAGCTCATATAAGGGAGACAGAGGTTCTCAATCAATAAAGGGGAAGAGCTTGGGGATAAACAACATTGTTTTTCAGACTTAAAGGACAAAGGGATGCGGACTCAATATTGAGTAATAAATTCTCTAGAGTAACTGCTCTTAAAGTTGAATTCTCTCCTTCTTTCCATAGCTTGGAATTGACATTTTATAGCCTTGAAAATGCAACTAAAGGGATGATTGAACATTTCGATGGAATGTCAAGGATTAGATATCTCCTATGTGACATGGAAACTAGACATTTAATTTTGATTTCTAGCACAAATCTCGATATGCCTTGGTAATGGAGTAGTGACATATAAAGCTTTTTGTATAGCTTTGAAGGTGCATACAAGTGGAAAAATATTTAGTTTTGTCTCTAGATTTATCAATGAGGGAAAATAAGTCTACATGGGAAATGGGTGAGGCCCTCTCTACGCAAGAGATTGCATAGGGTGAGGCAAAATCTTGCTATAACACGCTTAAATTTGTGGTGCTACATGGTGTTGAGGTGAGATGCGCATGAAAAATAATGAATTGCACATGTGTGCACTTGAATTTGGCATTGTGCGGTGCAGATTTGGGAATGAGTGAAAAATTATGGTGTGTGAGTGTGCACACTAAAATTTTATGTTTCACGATGCAAAGCTGGTGATATGCAAAAAAATAATGGTGTGGTATGCACACTAAATTTTATCACTCAGTGGTGCAGATTGGGGATCATATGCATAATGTTGGCTCGTGCAGTGTGCACATGCATAATAATTGTTGGATGGAGGTGTTTGCACTTAGTATTGACAGATCGTAGAGGAAATTTGTTGGTGCAAGTGCAATGTTGGTATGAAATGCATGCATGTTGAATATTTACGTCGCGTGATGGTTTAATTAATGGTGTGCATGGAATACTAGTGCAGTTATTGAGTGCACTAAACCTTGGCATGGTACAGCATGTAGATTGTAATATGCGTGGAATATTAGCATCACGACAAAAAAAATTGTAGGCAATAGGTATTAATGCATAAACCAAAATTGTGCTCTGTAGATATTGGCACATGACACAAAAGTGGTGCACACCCGGATATTGGCCACGATGAAGAAGTGATCACACTAGTTGCTGGGTGCACGGGCATGCACTTATGGTATTGTTGTGTATTCTAAATATGGGTGTAAATTTTCAAAATGTTGCACACAAAGTCATTTGGATGGTCTACAATAGTAGAAAACCAATGAATTTCTATGACATTGTATACTATTTGTAGGTCAACTTTTTGCGGCATGTTTTAAGGCCTAAACAACGTTTTAGGTACTCAAAACCATGAGAAAAGACTGTATTAAGGCACATTATATTTGTACAAATCAAATGAAATATCCCAGAGAGATTTTATAATGGTGTAAATCGTTAGTCAAACAAATATTTTATGAGGGAGTTCTACGGGACAAATAGTGGAGGTAAATTTTAAGACCTGGATTAGCACAGGGCCATAACTTTATGCTCCAAAATCAGATTGAGACACATGAGTAGTCCATGGAAATATATTGAAATATAGAACAAATTCATGGATCTAAATTAAAATTAGGCATGTTAAAAATTTTAATATTGCACAAGGTACCTATAGCATTCATGGCCAAAACTGTTGGACACACCTACAACTTACTTAGAGGGGTGGGGTGAATGAGTGTGGGGATCTTTTTCCCAAAATTCCCTCTTACAAAAACTCTTTAGTTAGAATTAAACATTTTACTCATTACTCATTGTTTTCATTAATAATCAGTTAGATGTGAATGCATATCAGCAATATATCATCAACAAATCATCTCACAAGGAACACAAGATGTATAAGTTTATTTTATTATGGACTTCCAATCCCAGGGGTTTTAGAAACAATTGGATAGAATAAAACTCTAAAGATCATAGATCTATACAAGACTCATCTTACATTCTCAACATCAAATGAAATGAGGCAACAATCATCAACAAATGTCAATGCAGTACTTATAAGCAGTGCATCAGCCATGCACGAACTGTATAAACAACATGTAATCAATATTGCCATAAAACAAGTGCATCCAACCATGTACAAGTATATACCAATAATATATCCAGCTTCTCATCAACTATGACTCAATCAATATGTGCAACATCATCCTTCTCACCTCATGTATGTGCCAGCTCATCAGCTGCCTTGTCTCAACCATGACTAGTTTTGGATTAGTCAACAACCTAACTTGAAATAATCATAACTTTGTACCTATAATGAATGAAGATATAAAACTGATACAAAATGTTCTTGATTGTGTTTTTATACAATTCTTCCGGGTGTCACTACTTGGAACCTCTCAAAAGGAGTTATATGAAATGGCATACCTTGCTAAATTTTTGGCTTATTCTAGAGAGAGCCCTTGTAGAGTGTTCCCCACACATTAATATTTGATGAACCGATCTTAAAATGTTAAAAAAATAATAAAGACTATATGTAACTAACACAATTGGTATCACTAAATATGGATGTTATGAAGAAGTTATGGCGTTTTACCCAGTACTTTGTTTTAGACTAGTTTGAGACTAGCCATAAACCTATTTTCCATGATTATTGTATGTCAAAAATGCACATGGACCACAAGATAAATTTTTTACCACAGATGCTAGGATATGTTTCCACTCAGTGAATGTCAATCTCATGGTCTGGTCATTATAGAAGCAATGTTATTACAAAATGGTGAGATGACCTGTAAATAACATACCTTAGAAAGCATCCTTGAAAATGAATTGTCTCCCTTGAATTCGACCCTCTTTCTTCACCTTCCCTTTGAAATTGGGCCCCATATATATTCTTCATTACCTCATTCACCTATATATATTCAATATGATCAAGTCTTCCACAAAAATGATCAAGAATCTCTCACAGAATCTCTCCATCAATACTCCAAACATATTCTCACAAGATCTCTCCATTGATCCATAAAAAGTATAATCTACAAGAGATCATTGCTATCTTATTATGCTCATCCTCTAGGTCACTTAACCCATTTTAGGTCCTTAACCCATTTCTAGGTCCCTTAACTATTTCCTTATTTTAGGGTTAACCACTTTCCATAAATGAAAGTTCTCCAATACTTTATCATTTAAATATTCCTTCTTGATTTTGTCACCTTACTTTATCATTTCTTGAATTTTGTCACTTCTCTTTATTATTTAAATAATCCACTTTGACTTTGTCACTTTAATTTATCATTTAAATAATGATTTCTTCTTTTAGGTCACTTTGAAGCTTCACGAGCCTTGGGGGCTTCAAGCCTTCATGTGGGGTCCTTCATCTGCTAAGGCCATAACACTCAAACCATGAGAAGTTATGTGAGATTCCACATACAAAATGGCCTGACAAGCACTATCCATCTAGGATAGTTTCACCAGCTAATTTCTTTGATCTTAATCTCAACAGTACACACACAAGCATGGATTCCTCCAACCATTCTTCTAACATAACTCAATCCATAAAGCACGTCTTCCCATGAGAGATTTCACCATAAGGACCACTTTGGGTTCATCCATTTGTACACCTTATCAATCATGATAAGACAATAATGATAGTTGTTGATACTGAGAGAGGGTGAATCAAGTATCAAGTACAATTTAAAAACCTTTTCCAACTTATGCTTAAACCATTCAATTATATCCGTAGAAATGAACAATAAGGCATAAAGAGTTACATAATACTACAATACACCATGCACAATATATATGAGAAATAATCAATAGTTTTACACCAATACACCACAATACACCATGCACAATATATATGAGAAATAATCAATAGTTTTTGTTCAAGGGAAGTAATGACTTCCAAAGGTAGCTACAGCTTCCAAATGTAAAGGGAGGGATAAACATCCAAGAGGAAGATACAATAATCCAATATAAAGAGATATTTTAACTCTCTATCCTTGCCCCTTCCTTCCACCCAAGAATATATGAGAGATAATAAAACTTTATTCAATTCTGGTCTGTTCAGAAGACCCAACTTGTACATCATGCCCCACGCTCAATATTTAACATCTGATTCTGAAACTCGCACACAAGAAATTAAATTCCGTACTCTTTCCAATGGAAGTGGTCCCACTGAATTTGGAGTCTGTATGAAAACGTTATGACTGTTTTACCCAGAACACCTGTTTTTTGACTAGTTTCAGGACTGGTCACAAACCCTATATTCCACAGCATGTATCTCCATAATTATATCGAATAAAGAGCTGAAAATTTTACCAGAGGTACCTTGATATGTCTTCTCACTACCATAGCGATTTCACCATCTGAATCGTTCTATAAAAAAAGTTATAGGAAAAATGGTAAGATGACTTGAAAATAACATACCTTAGAACACATCACCAAAAGACTTCATCCTCCCTTGAAATCCGTCCTTCTTTTACTTCTTCTTCCCTCTGAAATTAGACTAGTATCAAATGAATATATAATGATGTTTATTTATACCATTTATGTCACTTCCTTTTAACAATAGGGCCGACCTGACACTTTCTTATTTTGTAATTCTTTTCTTTAATTATCTTCAGGGCCTACATGTACAATTCACTTTGTCATCTTCAAAAATTCAT
>SNQJ01S0155435.1:1342-22442 GCA_010110895.2 Picea sitchensis | reverse complement strand
AATTATCTATCTGTTTTTCCAAGTGTAAAGAAAAAAATAAGCATTGCTAAGATAAGAACAAATTCTCACGAGCTCCATAGTGAAACTGGGCATTGGTCAATTCCTAAAACGCCATGGGATGAAAGAGTGTGTCACCTTTGTGAGACTAAGAAGGTTGAAGATGAATAACACTTTCTCTTAGATTGTCCAACCTATACCCATATTATATCTCATTTTCAAAATATTGATCACACTACCAACTTTCCTAACCTCTTAACTCAACAAAAGTATGGTGGTCTTGGAAAACTTCTCTTAATGCTTTTTGAGCACAGAAACAAAATTATAAAGAATCACAAGTAATCACTTACCCTCTTAAGGTCCGATAGACCAATTAGGCCTTAGTGGACGTTAATCATCATCATCATCATCATCATCTACTGCAACTATCATTATTATTAATTATTTACTTGTAATTTAAATTATTAATATTTTGAAAATTTTATGAAATATTTAAAAAACATTTGGTTGTAAAATGTTTTTTGAGAAGAATTTTACATTGTAGTAAGTTCTTGAAATAAAAGATTTTATTTTTGGGCAAAACATGAAGTTGAATTTAACTAAAATTTGAAGAGTAATTTAAATTTTACATGATCCAAGTTTTTTTTTAAATAGAAAAAAGATCTTATATTAGTAAATATAAAGTTGACTTTTACAAAATACATCTTTTTTTCATAAGTTGTAAGGAAGTATGATATCAAAAAACAAAAGACATCCTAAAAATGTCCTTTTACAAAATAACATATTCTTCAATTGGTTACAAAAAAGTTTAAACTATTGTCATTCTTTCAAAACAATCTCTATGAATTCCAGACCAATTTGCATAAAATAAGACACCTTCTTCCAACGCTTTGACAATTGATCAACTTCCTTGTTTTATTCCCTGTAAATATGTTGAGCTTTCAAATGATGGAACTTTCCACTCAACTCTCGAATTTTTGACATCCATGGTTGTAGATTAATCACCTGCAGATTATTTTTAAAGGAAAACCAGTCAACTATTACCTTTGAATCACCAACCAACTGTAAGATTTTAATATGTTTGTATTGAGCAAAGAACAAGATACTGTTGATATTATGGTAGTTATGAGAGGTATTAACCTCCACATGTAACTTTTGACAAGATTATAATATTTCGGGAAGCAAGAGAAACCCTAAAACATTGGATAATAACCTTAGGAGACAAGTTGGCTCAAGAAAATATTTAATATTGAGTTATTAGCCTCTAGAAAGAGAATTCGACCCAATCAAGTGAGATAAATCAGTATAAATAGAGGGTGTTAGAGCTCATTTTTCATACTCACTCTCACAACTGCATAAGACCAGTGGTGCACAAGTTTGGAGAGGAATTACAACTGGAGCTGCAACTGCTGCCACTGGGATTTCAATTTTGGATTGGAAGTTGTCTTGGTTATGGTTTGGACTTTCTGCTTGGTCTTTGGTTATTATTTCTTGGTACGCTAGCCTTGGAGAAAGGTGCGCTACCTTGGTTGTTTATTGGATTGCTTCCGAAATTATTCTATTTGTCAAGGTTAAGGTGCTTGGGGGTGGCCTTTGTGTCTATGGTTGGGTGACAATATTGCATAAATCTCAATTAGAGCAGCCTTGACTATTAATGAGAACATAATATGAATATCAACATAAATCTATCATTCCCCACACCCTTTCCCAATCAAATTGTCATATCTTTGAGTTTGCAAGCCAAGACCAATCTTATAAAAAAATGCGCTTGTGTAGCTAGTCATGTGAATCAAGGAGCAAGGAGCCACCCAAAAATGTCGTGTATAGCCCATACAACTTGTGGGGGAAGAGGAAATACCCAACTAAGGAAAAATCCACCCCTGAGAGATAAAATCAACTTAAACCAAGGTAGAATCGACCATGCAAATGATATTACAATGCATGGAAAAATGTCTTAGCAGAATAAAATTCAACCCACGATAATTGAATCGACTTGAGGTGAGATGAAATTGTCCAGAGAAAGAGTCAATTCGACCTTGCAAACATTAAAATGCCCAGTGAGAGAGAAATAACACCCAATAGCCTATGGCACGTGGATTGCTAAATATGAGGGACGTGAATTAGAAAACTAGATGGAAAGTATCAACATAAAACTTCTAACATTCATCGATCTCATACATTGATGGAAAAATGGATGATGGAAATTCTAGAGATGTTGCGGTTCCTCACTTCTATCAAAATTCAATTACAGGAAGCAATTTAAATCAAAACTAAACAAGAACCCAACTATTAATCAACCACATAGAATTAACTCTAAGATATGCATTCATACAAATGAATTCCACAACAACAAAAATATTAATCAGTGACAATGAACACATATTTTATCCTGGAAACCCAAATGGGAAAAATGGCTTCAAATGGGGTGCAATTTCTTCACTTCCATAATCTTTGGTACAATTCTTTCATGGCTTTATCTGTCTCTTTCTCCCTTGGCTAAAAACACCCCTTGAGAATGAGAGTGAAGGAGGAAATAGGGAGATATGGTGGGTAAGGGAAGGCCATCAAAACTGGCTCTTCACTTCCCATTCCTTAACCTTCTCTCCTATTCATTTTTTTTTTTTCCATTTTCCTTCTCATTTCATTTTGTCTCTTTCAAAATTTACATTCACATTGATTTATAATGTTTTCTAAACCATTTTTAATTGTTGAATTGCATTGTAGGTACAAATTCTTACACCCATTCATTGTTTTGGATCCACTTGGATCACACCTCCCCATTGAGAGGCTTTTTGGTCTCTTAAAGCTTAAGGAAACCAATCTTGATCAATGTGTATTTTATCTAGGACATGCCTCTGAATCTGGCTCCCAGAAATAACTTTGAATTTGTCTCTAGATATAGCTTGTGGATTTAAATACTAGCTCTAGTCCATGTATATAGATCTAACTATGGTTATTGGCTTCATTGTTCCCACATTTAAGGAGTCTACTCATTGACTCTCATCTCTAAGAAATCTCTAGATTCAAAATTTATACTCAACACTCATTCCCATCTTTCTATGTATTGGACGTATTCCATCTTGGTGGTCATGAATCCAAGTCAAATGGTGGTCTTCTTATTTAGTGTGACCCCAACACATTTCCATCACATATCAATCCCATGAAAGGAAGTGTGGCCTACCTTATCTTGCTTGTTAGAAAAACAGGATCACGGAGAAATAAAATAAAACAAATGTGGAAATAAAACACAAAAGATACAAAATACAATAGAGAAATACATATACATGATCCACCCAATCTCAGATATGTCCATCATAGAAACTGCCAGGTCCTTTCTTTACTATTATCTAACAATTGAAGGGATACAACTTACAACATACACGCTGTAACTTCCTCTTCTTTCTCTCGTAGTCTCTTCTCTCATAATACAAAATTCACTCACATACACAACCACAATAAAATTCCCTCATAAAACATGGTTTCCTTCTAGGCGAAAAAAACCCTTTCATAAAGTGTGCCCCCCCGGACTCCCCTACTCTATATTGGGTGGGGGGAATCCCCCCCACACTCTCCCACACCCCCCATCAAGAAATGGGGTCCAAACACGGTTGAAAAAAAGACCTCTGAATCACGAAGATAATCAGGCTCCACAACCCACAATCTCCCACTTGGAGAATGATCACAACAACTCCACTACTGTTGTACCTGATGGACTATGATCCACCTTAGACCTAGAAAATTTATCATCTTCACCTTCATGCTTAAAGGCCAACCGAAACTGAACAGGAACTGAATTTCTCCCTAGTTACTACCTTTGTTAACATGTCTGCAGGATTCTGGATAGTATGTATCTTTCCAACTTCAATTTTCCATATTCCAAGATGGATCATATAAAATGGTACCTGAGATATATATTCTTAGTCTTATAATGTAAGGATGATTTATTTTCAATATGAATGGCACTCTGACTGTAACAGTACAACATGCTATTCTCTTGTTGATTTCTTAATTCCTCCATAAACCTTTGTAACCAAATCATCTCTTTGTTAGCCTATGTAGAAACAACATACTATGCTTCCGTTGCTGAAAGTGAAACCACCTTTTTGCAGTTTCAAAATCCAACTTGTTGTTGTTCCACCTACAAGAAAAACATACCCTGTGGTGCTCCTCCTCCTATATTTATCACCTTCCATATTTGAGTCAACATCTCCCTGTAGAACAATGTCTAAACCTCCAAAAAATAATGGATGAGTAGCAGTACCTCTCAAATACATGAGAATACATTTTACCACCTCCCAATGTTCTTTACCTAGATTGTTCATATACCTTCTCACAACTCCTACTGCATGTGAAATATCTGGTCTTATGCACATTATCACATACATGAAGTTGCCAACTGCTAATGAATAAGGGACCCTGGATATGTATTCTATCTGCTCCTGTGTCTTAGGACACATTTCTTTGGTTGATTTGAAATAGTTGGCGAAAGGTGTACTAATTGGTTTTGCATTATGCATTCTAAATCTCTCCAACACCTTCTCTATGTACTCACCATAAGATAATGCCAATTTGTGATTTTTCATGTCTCTTGTTATTCTCATACCAAGGATTTTCTTTGCAGCACCCAAATCCTTCATCGCTAATGAGTTGGTTAATTTATTTTTGAGAACATTTATATCATGCATGTTAGACCCTGTAACAAACATGTCATCTACATGCAATATAAAGATAATATAGCTTCCATTTTCTAGCCTCTTAAAATAAACACAATGATCATAATGACATCTACTATAACCTTGTTCTGTCATAAACCTGTCAAACTTCAAATACCACTGCCTTGGAGATTTATTTAGACCATACAATCTCTTCTTCAGCTTGCATACCGAATTTTCCTTCCCTTTGACCTCATACCCCTATGGATACTACATATAAATCTCTTCCTCCAAATCCCCATGGAGAAAAGATGTTTTCACATTTAACTGTTCAAGATGCCAATCTTCTATTGCCACAAGACTTAAAATAGTCATAATTGAAGTCATTTTAACAACAGGAGAAAACATTTAATAAAAATGTATACCTTTCTTATGTGCAAACCCCTTTACAACAAGTCTAGCCTTATACCTCTTTTGCCTCCATCTTCTTCCTTCAAACTATAAACCCATTTATTCTGCAATGCTCTTTTTCCTGTAGGCAACTGAACCATGTCCCAAGCCTAGGAATCCATTTCCTCTTTCATTCCTTGCTCCCACTTATTTTTAGTGTCTACCTGTATTGACTCTTCATAACTTTTAGGTTCATCAGAGTCAATAAACAATAAATAATAAAATGAAGGACAATATCGTTCAGGGGGTCTACTTAACCTAATAGATATTCTAACATCACTTGTAGGAATTTGAGGTGCCCGCTACTCCTATTGTTGTACATTTTGATTTTCTGGTACCTTTGGAATTTCATTTTCTTTGATTTCACCAAACAATGTGTATTACATGTTTTCCTTTTTATGTTTCTTTCCCCGCAACTGATCTATGTAAATGAAATTTTCACTGAATACCACATCTCTACTCCTAATGATTTTATGATTTTCAAAATCCCATAAGTGATAACCAAAATCATTAACACTATATCTAATAAAGGTACACCTCTTGGATTTTTGCTTGAACTTTGTTCTATTTTCTTTATCAATATGGACAAATGCTTCACAACCGGAAGTCTTCAGAAACGAGTAGTTTACCCTTTTACATGTCCATGCCTCCTATGGAATGTCACCATCCAAGGAGCTTGGTGGCCCTCTATTTATTAAGTAAACATCAATATGTACAACATCTTCCTAGAATTGTAAGGAAAAACTAGCATGTAATCTCATACTCCTTGCACGTTCCATGATTGTCATGTTCATCCTTTCTGACACACCATTTTCTTGTGGTGTTCCTGGAACTGTCTTCTCTCTACAAATCGCATGGTATGAACAATAATCATCAAACTCCTTGCTACAATATTCACCTTCATTGTATGATTTGAGACACTTTATCCTTTTTCCTGTCTCATTCTCAACAAAGCTTTCCATTTATTAAAAGTGTTAAACACATTAGATTTTTGTTGAATGCAATAAACCCAAGTTTTTCTAGTTGCATCATCGATAAAAGTAACATAATAATGAGACACACCAAGAGATGATACCCAAGTTGGTCCCCATACATCTATATGCACAAGATCTAACTTTTCACTCTTATTTTCCTTTCCAACTCTGAGAAATACGACTCTCTTTTGTTTTCCATAAACATAGTTCTCACAGAAATCCAAATCAATTTGTTTAAGATCTAGCAACACATTTCTTTTGTGAAGTATCTACATCCCCTTCTCAATCATGTGTACAAGCATATGATGCCATAATGTTGTATCCACACCAGTAGAATCTAAAGAGATTGAAGAGTCAACATTACCAATACATAAATACAATGTACCTACCTTCTCTCGTTTTTCCATTACCACCGATCCTTTAGTGACCTTCCACGCCTTATTTGTAAATGTAGATATACAAAATTCACTTGACAATTGTCCTGTTGAAATTAGATTCCTTCTCAGATCTGGTATATGTCTCACCTCTTCCAGTAACCATTGGTTTCCATTCTTTTACTTTATTTGTACCTTACCTATTCCAGCAATTTGACATGGTTCATCATCACCCAAATAAAATTTTTCAAAATCACCTTGAACATAATATTGGAAATATTTCTATGGGGTGTGGCATGAAATGAATCCCTTGAATATACTACCCAAGATATAGTAATATTATCTAAATAAAGAATCAAAGAATCTTGTAACATATCACCTGTTACATTTGCTTCCTGATTTTTCTCATGTTATCGATGTCTTTGTTTCTTTGGAGCTCTGCAGTCTTTCTTTAGATGTCCTTTCTTCCCACTTTTATAGAACTTAGGTGATTAATAACCATATTAAATTCATATAAATGGTCGGCAATAGACCCACCTTTTGACATATTTGTCTTAAATAATTGCTTCATTAGAAAAACCTTGTTGGAGCCCGTGGGTTTTTTATATAGTTTAGCCAATTCCTTCATCAGATCCTCCGTTGTCATTTCTTTTGAAATATCGAAAGCCACCGATTTTTCCAAGCATAGTTGTATCATTCCCAGTGCCTTTCTGTCAAGAATTTATCGTTCTTTGTCCTTCGTATGCACCAAATGCTTTGATTTTCCTCCCAATGGTAGGAAAATAACCTTCTGATATAGGTAGTCTTCCTTTTGCATCTTCCATAACTAGCAGTTTTGGCCATTAAATTTCTCAACCTTAAACTTTCCATCTTCCGCCATTGCTCCCACTCGAACCAAGAACCTTCTTTTCCTGCAAGTTACCTTTCACTCTGATACCAGTTGTTAGAAAAACAGGACCGTGGAGAAATAAAATAAAACAAATGTGGAAATAAAACACAGAAGATACACAATACAATATACACAAATATATAGGTGGTTCACCCAGTGTGGGCTACATCCACTAGAGAAATTGCCAAGTCCTTCCTTTATTATTATCCAACAAATGAAGGGATACAACCTACAACATACCCGATGTAACTTCCTCTTCTTTCTCTCACAATATCCTCTCTTAGAATACAATATTCACTCACATATGTAGCAACAATAAAATTCCCTCATAAAAGAGGGTTTCCTTCTAGGGAAAAAAACCCTAACATAACTTCTACTGTCAGATATGCAACCTTATAATGAATGTTCTAGATTAACTATGAAATTACAATATTTTAAAAGGAAAATTTCCCAAAATTTCTCTTTGGGGTGATTCCCCCAAACCCCCACCAGGGGGCTCCATAAAGTTTCACCGCCCCCCCCTTGGACCCCCCTGTCAGGAAATGGGTTCCAGACACGACTGAAAACAAGAACTCTGAATCATGAAGATAATTAGGTTCCACAACCAACATTGCTAGGATTAGTTTCTTCCCATCATGGAAACAACCCTCTATTCATGCACATGCTTGAAAGAGTGTTATGGAGTTCCAAAGAACTCCTCCAAAGGTCATTGATCTCTATGCACCAATCTATGACACATCGTCAAGAATATATTCTTTTGATGCAATATAATAAAAAACCAATAGAATGTGGCTACCCTTGGCATCTATCGACTGTTTTTCTTGTTGGTGATGTAGACCTCCTATGGTATTATCTCTCCTTGGAAAACTGTTTCCCCTTGGATTGGAGATGTAGGCAACTTTTTATCTTATGCAATATTCACTCTCCACACTCTTCTCCTAGTTGTGTAGTTTATGGGGTGAAGCTCTAGATTAATCCACTGATACTTTTCTTCCCAATGTCCATTCAACTTGGAGTGGTGGAAAAATTTCTTTTCACTATGGCATGGATTGCTTGAGATAATCCTTTTCTTCCCATGCCTCTGAGTTTGTTGTTGGATTCGATAAGTCTTATCACCATTCTTCCTGTGAAATCAATATGGCTTGTGGCATGTGGCTTTCTTATCCTAGCATGTTGCCTCGCGATGTCCTTTCTTTCCATAGCATGAGTGCTCCTCTGCATTCCAACAACTGGCATTGTTATTTCCTCTCTTCTTACAATAGTAACAAACAATGAATGTCTTATTTGAGCTAGAAATCCCATACTTCTTCTTCTTTCACTGGCTTATCTTATTGTTTTTTTCTTCAAGTGAAGGTGTAGGTTGAGTCCATGAGCTATTTTCATCACTAATATCCTCCAATATACCATAATAATGTTGAGGTTTTAGTGGGCTTCCACATTTGCTTGTTATTTCCATTTATCTTGACATGTAGGCCAACTTTGGCATGTCTTTATCCTTCATTAAAATGGTCTTCATGGTAATGGGCTTTTCACTTTTTCAATTGAATCCTAGGCCTTCATGCTTGACCTAAAGCATGTCTATAATGGGGCTCAATATGCCCTGTCTCCTCTTGCCTATCCCTTGTCCATCATAGTCCATCTACCTTAGGATCTTGGAACTAATGCCTCCAGTATGATTTTCAAATTCACCAAGATTCTCTTGATACAAATCCAAGGAAGGTGATCTTACCAAAGTGGTCTCCATCATGGTTCTATCTTGTGTAGTAGCAATGGAGGATGGCTCTACTTATTGGTGCTCTTGGATAACTACTTGGATCCTTTCCAGGGCCTCCTCTTTCTCTACCGACTCTTGTTGTGATTGTTCCAACATATGAGTGAGCCTATCTTATTTCCAACTATCCAACTGGATGAACTTCTCACCAAGGTGTACAAGATGTTTTCTATGCTTGTCCTAATATATCATGATTGTAGCGAGTGACTCTTGGTGTTATTCAAACTTCTTCTTTAGTAATGGAAGTATTTTGGTAGAGGTGTCAAGGTGCTTCTACATATCTTCCATCCTCTTGTTGAACATATGTACTTAATCGTTCAGTTTCTCATTCTCTTGTCAAATATGATCATTGGTGGACCTTGTTACTTCCAACTTTTCTTTGCTTGCTTTACCCATGTCGAGGTCTACAATGTTCTCTTCAAAGTTTTGAAATTTTTCATAATTAAGGACTTATTTCCGATATGATCCAACTAATCTGATACCATATGATCCATAAAAAGTGACTTATTTCCCACTCTCTTCACTAACATGGATCCTATGTCTCTGTATCGTTCCTGTAACAAGTGTTTTACCTTCAAAAGGGATACTGGGTCTCTGTCTTATACATTTTACAATAATATATATACTTTTGATCACTACAAGCCTTGTTCTTTGTGCTACCTATGCTCTGAATTTGTTGGTTGGATCCTTCACTTACATATCCTACACACAAAAATCTAGAGGACTACGCAATGACACATAAACCTTATTTTTCAATATGCCAATCAATGTTAGGTCTCTAGCTTCGTTTGAAGTGGATTGATTTGTTCTCAATATTATTATCTAGGGATTTTGATCTCATTACAATGATGAGTCATGCCATTAACCTTTTATACTATTCTCTAATAGACATGTTCAAACCTTACCAGTCATAAACTTGTGACATTGTTATGGCACTTATAAGTGCAAATTGTTAAGCATGGAAGCCTATAAATCTTGATTTATTGGCTTCTATATACTCTATCAATGTTCACTTCATTATTCTTTATGCTCTCTTTTAGACTTGTGTATGATGACACATGTCTATTAGAGATTAAGAAAAGAGTAATAGCTAGCTTTGCGTACTTTTCCCTTCTTTCTCACACAAAAGACAACTAATGTAAACAAATTCTTATTGAAGAAGTGCATTACCTTTTCCAATTCTAAGTCAATCCAATAGTAAGATAACACACCCTCCAACACATATAAATAACCAAGTTATTGTCTTCAAGATTCAACATCAATCAAGAAATATAAAATACATTGTTCTAATTGCAAAGGCAGAGTTAAGAAAGAGATTACGAATATAGACTTGCTATAGTGCATTCCAATGTTGCTTACACTAAGTTTCTTTAGGCTAAATTAGATCCTTATGCACTTGATTAATAAGTAATTTAGCAGGAGTAGTCTTGAATATTAATGAGAACAAAATATGAAAATGAGAAGCGTGGTATCATTCCCCACACCATTTTCCAATCAAACTATTGTATCTCTAAGTTTGCAAGTCAAAGGTCAATCTTAAAAGAAAATGCACCTAGAAAGATAGTTGTGTGATTGTAGGGAACAAGGATCCACCCAAACACAATGTGTACAACCCACACGACCTATGGGGGGAGAGGAAAAAAAAAAACTAAGGAAAAATATCCCCTTGAGAGTTAAAATTGACTCAAACCAAGGTAAGATCGACCATGCGAATGCTATTATAGTGCATGGAGGAATGAATTTGCCCAGGTAAGTGAAAAATAATCATAAGCAAGTGGGAAAATGTCTTAGCATAATATAATTCGACCCAGAAGAATTGAATCAACTTGAGGTGAGATGAAATTGACCAAATAAAGAGTTAGTTCGACCCAAATAACATCAAAATTCCTAGGGAGGGAGAAATAATTCCCAACAACCTATGCGAGTTGGATTGATAAATATGAGGGATAAGAATTAGTAAAATAGATGGAAATTAGCAACAAGAAACTTCTAAATGTCATTGATCTCATAATTTGATGGGAAATGGACAATGGACATTCTAGAGCTACTGTGGTTCGTCATTTCCATCATAATTGAATCACGAGCAACAATTTAAAATAAGAGCTAAACAAGAACCCATCTATCAATCAACCATAGAGAATTGTATCTGAACTATGCATTCATACAAATGAATTCCACAACAAAAAACATAGAAATAGGTGACAATGAACACATATTTAACCCTGGAAACCCAAATGGGAAAACAAAATTTGAATGGGGTGCAATTCCTTCATTCACACAATCTTTGGTACAAATATTTCATGGATTTATCTACCTCTTTCTCCCTTGGAAAAAAAGACCCCTTAAGAATGAGAGTGAAGGAGGAAATATGGAGAGATGGGGGTAAGGGAAGGCCAACAAAAATGTCTCTTCACTTCCCATTCCTCATCCTTCTCTCCTATTCATTTTTCCTTTCATTTATTTTTTTTCCCATTTTTCTTTCTAATTTCATTTTGTCTCATTCAACATTTACATTTACATTGATTTACAATGTTTGCTAAACCATTGTTAATTATTGAATTGCATTGTAGGTACTATTTTTTACATCCATTCATTGGATCAGATCCATTTCACATCACTAAGGATAAATTTTTCTTCCCTAACCATGTTCAAAGCACCATGAACCAAATATAGCACTAAATGTTGATGATTGTAGCTATGTGAGACATTCTCTAGCTTATAAACCTGAGAGATGTTGATGATTGCATGTATGTCAGACATTCTCCATCCTACAAACCTGAGAGAAAGCCCCAGAGAGGGGTGTGTGGTTCCTATCTGAGACATATATGGAATGTAGAGATGGCCTCCTCCTTACAGAGAGTTGAGAAGAACTCCAGATGATCCTCCTGTGTAACGTAGTGAGAAAGGAGATATGATGAGTTGGACTTACATGTGGCTGAGCACAAGGTGAACGTGTGAAATCCCAAAGTGTTGGGTGCATCATCATGAGAACATAAATGAAGATGATGTATTAGCCTCCTCTGAGTAGAAGAGTTGATGAGGAAATCCAGATGACTCTCTTGTGTAATGCAGTGGGAAATAATATCTGTTGAGTGGATGTGTCTATGGACGAGCACAGGTGAACGTGATCCTAGTGGCTAAGCACTAGTGAAGAAGTGGTTCTTTTGTGTAATGCAGTGAGCCAGAGATATGGACATCCCTATGGATGTGCCCCTAGTGGATGAGCACTAGTGGGTGTACAAGATCCCTTGCTATATTGTTCAAGAGTCAGACCTGCCTGTAACCCTAATTGTAATGCAAAGGGTACAGGTCAACCCCACCTTTATGTGACTGGTAATTAATGTAAAAGGATAATTAATCTAGTTAATATTAATTATATTATAAGATAGAGAGGTCGGCCCTATTGTGACAATATACAATTGTGTTGATAGATTCAGTATAGTATAAGTAAAGGTAAATTCCCCATTGAGGAATCATATCTTTCACATGAGTTTGGAAAATTCAGCAAGTAGACCTTCTTAGGAAAAGTGCGCACCCCTCTTGGGTGATAATCTTATAGGGATTAAGCACCCTATTATGTGCTAGGTTTTATTGGTAGTGAAGGTATTTCTCTTGAAGAATAGAGCAAAGGATTTTGGCTAGGTTTTCTCCCCTTGTTGAGAAGGGTTTCCCATGATACTTCTTGTGTTCTTGTGCATGGTGGTTCTTCTTGTGATCTTGGTCGCTGCAACATTATTGGTTATGGTTAAGTGAAATGATAAAAATATAATGAACTTCATGCTTAACCTTTCTTATTAAAAAATCAACATGGAATCAGAGCATAGGCCTTGAAGAACCCATTGCACAAAACCTATTTCAGCCGTCCTCTCTCTCCTCTGTAGAAACCATACGACCCTCCTAGGGTTTCCAGAAAATCCATACAACCTACTCTTCTAAGGTTTTTCAACACTTAAAACTTGGACGTTGGGGATAAAAAGGACATAGGCGTGTACATAATCCTTCAACGCACCTCCAAAAACTCTCAAATTGCAATTCTGAGCATTTTGACTTTTTGGCCCTGCGGTTTCTAGGGTTTCACAAATTTCTGCAGAAAATTTCAGAATTGTGTTTCTGCAACTCTTTAAAGAATCTCTTCAACTTACCAGGGCTATCATAATTCTCAAGTCTTATTGTTGGCAGTCATAAGTCTAACAAAACCTAAAAGTGCTAGCCTAGCCTAGCTGTTAGGTTTTCTAGCCTAGTTGACAAGGGTTTGTGAAGAATCCAAAATGAGTAAAATCATGATGGGAAGAAAGCTTGATGACTCAAGAAAACTCAGTTCCAGGAAGAAAAAACCTCAAAGAAATGAATACATCAACATCTCATCACTCTCAGGTATGGTCCCTACAATCTATAATACTTGGTTAATTGATAGTGGTGCCTCCAGGCACATGTCTGGTCTTAAAAATTATCTAACACATTTATTTGAGAAAGAGACACATCTACATGTTGTTCTTGGAGATGATGCCAGATATAATGTGAGAGGAGTTGGAAATTCTACCTTCCAACTAGAATCAGATATGCAGCTTAAATTAGAAGAAGTATTGTATGTACCCAGAATGAAGAGGAACCTTGTCTCTATTTCTTCCTTGGAAGACAAGGACTACAAAATCACATTCTCAGAAAGAAGATTCCTTGCATGGCACAAAGACTCTCATATAAATTTTGCCAAGGTAATTGGCATCCGAGAAAACAGTTTGTACAAATTAACCATCAAACCTGTCCAGACCTTACTACATGACACTATCAGCTTGAGTGAGCTATGGCATCGAAGAATTTCTCACATTCATTATAGATCTGTCCCAGATCTAGGGAAAATGGTAACAGGTCTACCAGAAATACAGATTCAACATAAAGGCGTTTGCAAAGGTTTTACCCTTGGAAAAAATGTAAAAGGATCCTTCTCAAGAAGTGACAATAGATCCAAGGAAATATTCGACTTGATACATTCAAATGTGTGTGGACCAATGAATGTTGCATCTCTGAATGGGTACTTATACTATGTACTCTTCATAGATGATCACTCCCGAAAAACTTGGATTTACTTCCTAAAGAACAAGGATGTAGTCCTTGCAAAATTTCAAGAATTCAAAGCTCATATTGAGAACCAGATCGGAACAAAAATCAAAATATTAAGATCAGATAATGGAGGAGAATACACCTCAAAAGAATTCAACGTTTTTGTATTGAAGTAGGAATCAAGAGGGAGTTCACAGTTCCTTACAACCCTCAACAAAATGGGGTTGTTGAAAGGAAAACAAAACTATCATTGAGGCAATAAAAACAATGATACATGATCAGAGTATACCTGTGACTCTATGGGAAGAATCATGTATGACAATAATATATGTTCAAAATAGAAGTCCTCATTAGATCTTAAATAACATTACTCCAAAAGAAGCCTTCACTGGAATGAAGCCTGAGATTGGACGCTTCAGAATATTTGGATGTCCAGTATATCTTCATGTACCTAAAGAAAAGAGATACAAGCTAGAACCTTCAGGAAGGAAGGGCACATTTGTTGGATACAATGAATCCTCAAAGGCATATCAAATCTACATTCCTAGTCAGAGACAAATCGAAGTAAGAAAACATGTTACTTTTGAAGAAGACGTAGCCTTTCAGAAATCCAGAGAAGCTTAGATGAAAATTGATAGTGAGACAATGCCTTCTCCCCCTTCAACAGTTCAGAGGGAGACATATATTATTCTAGATGATCTAGTATCTCTAGTTGTTCCATCCGATTCAGTTGCTCCAAGAAACATACCCAGAGATATTACAATTGGACATTAAAGGCCTGCTTGGGCCCGACAAACACTACAAGAATCAGAAGGGCATAAATCCCCACAAGGAACAACTAGGGAGAACAAGATACTAAAGAGATTCTCAAGCTACCTTTCAGACATGACCCACATTATTGACTTAGAGCCATCTTGTAATGGAGAAGCTTCAGGTGAACAAGTATGGAAATATGCCAGGACTGAATAATACCAATCTATATTAAAAAATGATGTATGGGATGTTGTTCCAAGACCAGAGGGAAAATTTGTAATGACTTCCAAATGGATTTATAAAATCAAACATGTTGCTAATGGAAGCATCGAAAAATATAAAGCAAGATTTGTGGTTAGAGGGTTTTCATAAATAGAGGGAGTGGACTATGACGAGACTTTTGTACCAGTAGCCTGATACACCTCCATCCACTATATCAATGCACTAGTTTCTTCCATGGGTTGGAAACTACATCATATGGATGTAAAGACAACCTTTCTCAATGGTGAAATTGAGGAAGAATTTTATATTGAGCAGCCAGAATGATTCGTTGTACACAATATAAGATCTCATGTATGCAGGTTGAAGAAAGCCCTATATGGTCTAAAGAAAGCACCACGTGCTTGGTATGAGAAAATGGGTGGATTTATGATGAGCTTGGGCTTCAACAAGAGTGTTGCTGATCCAAACTTATATTACCACACTGATGGAAATGAGTGTTTGATTTTGGTCCTATATGTGGATGACCTCATCCTCACCGGTTCAAAAGGACTCATTGTTGAGTGCAAACAAGCATTGACTACTAAATTTGAGATGAAGGACTTGGGCTTGATGCACTCACTACTACATATGACCAAATTTGCCATGTTTTTTCGTTGCTATTGCCGCACATATCCGTCACACTTTCCATGAAAGAAAAGGCTATTTTTCGTCGCGATATCCATGAACCAAGTAATCATGGAAACAATGACGAAATTATCCCTCCACGTGTCATCACCATCAAGATAGGTTTACCTTATAAAGCGTGGAAATTGAGACAAAAGTTCATCTCAATTGGGACGAATAACCGTGTCAAAGTAAAAAAACTTACCAACATATTATGATGTAGATGCCATATGTGTGATGGAAAAGTATGGAAAGTTGCGACGAAAATTTGTGGCAATAACGACAAAAAGGTTTGGCAGAGAGAAAAGTTATGACGCAGATGCTATATGTGCGACACAAAACCATGACAACGTGCGACAAAATTTCATCGATATTGCCTCGCTTAATAAAACACATTCATTGCCTTACGATGAACTATCATTGATATTGTCACGCTTCCTTTAGGTTTTAAAACAAAATTCTACATGAGAAGATGGATGTTGTGATTCGTGATTGATCCATACTCAATATTTTCATGTGTGATTGACCCTTCAAAGGGTTTCTTATGTGAGAAGGGAATTATTAGGTGTCTTTCTTAGTGGACCAAAAGGGAAACCCAAGGTACCTTGGGATGAAGGGGAGGATAAAATACATTCCCTTGAATGAATGGTTTTAATTGAGATATTGGGGCTCTGAACTAGAGGTAAATTTTTTTTGGTAGGGGTATCCCAAGGGGACAATATGGGAGATGTGTTTTTTTTAAATCTATCACTATGCTTGTGAGAGTGGGCCAACCCTTTACTTATCCACTTCAAAGCACTCACAACCATTAATCGATATTAATATAGACTGGTCACAATAATTACCTTGAATATCAAATTTAACCTATTAATGTGAAGGGATAATCACAGTATGAGGTTAAAGGAATTCACACCCTTTCAACAACTATGTTTGTAGTTTTTTGGATGAGGAAATTGTAGCCTTGTCGTTGAGTCATTCCCTTACCAAAAAAAATGAAGGTTACTCACACTCATATGAATGAAAGAAATCAAAGTAAACAATCTACTTAAACATAAATTTTCACTTAAATAAATCAAAGTAATGTCTACTTAAACTTAAATAGTCTACCGTGCACTGTATGTGCAGACTGTGCTTCTTTCAATATTGATCATGTAATTAAACAATCATTGGAGTAAAATAAAGAACATAAACTATATTACTGGTGCTTAAACATAAATAACTGTAACATTCAAATGAAGCAGGATAACACATAGATCTAACAGATTCCACACAAAACCACAACAAAACTATATCATAAACCGACAACACCTGTCCAGAAGAGTGGGCCCAACTCCCCGATCAGGGCTGCGGTGAACTATCTGCCACGAAAACACATAAACTTAGAAGAAACTCGATTTTCATTAAATAAAACGAGATTAAATAGGTTGCAGTCTTGATACATGACAACTCCTAGCTAGCTGACTGACTGGCTAATCCCTTCTCTATCTTTGTTCGACCTTTTATACAATTCGTGGATCATAGAGCATCCAAAGATTAGGGTAACAACTCTTCCTAAAAATACACAAAGGATGAACCAATTAATAGAACCTAATGTTGGACCATGGAACATGTCCTCTTTTGAAACTTCAACCCACGGATTGCATTGCATCCTTGATCGCATCATCTTGACAGATTGTGTTTTCTCTGTTCCTGCGAGATTTCAGAGATTAGTGATTCACTTTGGTAAACCCCTAACCAATCTCTAACGTTTTTGAACTAATACACACAATGAAATAATAGAGGTGCATTCTTACCCTTGTGGTTACACATATCTCCCCCAAACTTTAGTCACGTTATCATCGCCTTCGCTTTCGCAGATCTGGGTTGGAACCTTGATACTGGGCCTGAAGTTCTTCTATGTCATATGCCTTAGCCATATCATCCTTGGAAAATTATATCCCCCAATCAATATTATATCCTTCCACCATTTTCTCTGGACCTCGTAATCAGGTTGATATTGATCAAGTGGCATCCAGATGACGGGGAATGAAAATATCAAACCTAGCCATCGAACCCCACAAAACCTCATACATGCTATATACTTGGATATTCTTTCCATGGCTCTTCGAAAATTGGGAGCCCCAAATGCTTCCCGTTCCCTGACAGAAGGTGGTGATAAGGCCCATCTCTGGTCATAGTTTCAAGTTCCTCTTCCTTGCAATAGGTCAATTGTTTTATGCAAAGATCAACACACCATTACTGTGTAGTTTCCATACTTTGTGGCCAATTGGGAATATGTATGAAATAGTTATGTTTGTTGATGATCTGTTCAACTTGAAAGCTATCCATTCTAACATGAAGGGGTCTATGTACTTGATTTTCCTAGAAAGAATCAAGTTCCTTCTTTCACTTCACCTGGTTAATGGTGTAGGAAAGAAAGGCCCTCAATTGGACATCTCCCACATAAGGAACTGGATTGAATTTTTTATCATCTCTTAGCAGGTACTTGTGCATGTACAGTTCACACATGAGATGTTATGTGAGGATGTCATAAATTTTCAAGGTCCTAAGAAACTCCATGGGGTATTTAATATTATAAAACATCTCCTGGTGAATACATTCTAGACATAAAAAAAATATTGTTCTTGAAGGAACAATGCATAGCTGAGAGAAGGGGAGCAACATGTTACTACCTGCTGGGTGATATCATACATCTCCCCTTTGTCATCTCTTAACCTTTGTATCTGTGCCTCCAGATCTGTAATATTTTCCTTATGTTTCTCGCCCTTTTTCTTCTCTTCTTCCAACTTTTCCTCATAGTCAACAACGACTTTAGCAACCTTCTCCCTTATGTCTTTCAATGTCCTTAGGTGCACTGAAAAAGGGACAACTCCTGTTCGAAACTAGGCTACAATTTTCTTCCACTTCTGTATCTTGACTTTCAACAAAACTACCTAAGCTTCAGTTGTATCTATCATTGGCTCAACTTGAGTAGATGATGTTACTGTGGAAGTGTGAAAAATATGATCCATCTGAGTGGCTGCTAGTACTGTAGAGGTGTGTAAGATAGGCTCAGTCTGAGTAGCTACTGTATGCAACACCAAATTAGTTTGAGTAGTTGATGTTACTATGGGAGTATCAATAGTTTGCGTAGCTTCTGATATTGTGGGAGTATCGACAGTTTGGGTAGCTGCCGAAATAGTCTCCTTGGCATTTCTCGTCACTGCTTCCTTGGAAATTCTTTTGTATCTTTGTTCTCATTTCTTCAGGTGAAGCAACTACTTATTTAGCTTGGCATTCTCAATCCTGAATTGCATACTTTCTCTAAAGGCTTTCCTATAACGGTCCTCAATAGGGGTTCTTCTCCTTGCACAAAATTCAACAAATTCATGTTTCACAGGAATTTATTCAGCCCATCCCCTAGGAGGAACCTCATTCTGAGCTTCATTTCCTGTAGCCTCTATGCCTGGATCTTGTTTAACTCGCACTTCTCCTGGAGTAGTAGCACCCAAATCTGGTTCAGGGTTTTCGGGAGCAGCATGCTCTGACTCTAGTTCTTGTGTAATAGCGTCAGTCATTTCTTGCTCACAAATTGGAGTAGCTGTTATGTATTCAAAAATAGATTTTTCAGGAATGACTTGTTCTGACGCTGGGTCTTGTGTTACAATGTCAGTCATTACCTTCTCACCGATGGGAGGAGTAGCTGCACCATCTTCACAGACAGGAAATTCAGAAAGTTCTGGCACTGGTTCTTGTGTAATAACGTCTGTTAGCGTAAGAAGTCATTCCTGGATTGTAGCAGGAGTAATCCTAACGCCCATCAGTTTATGTCATGATTTGTTTATAAAGGGTGATCAAATGGAAGAAAACTCAGAACAATATCGTTCTAACTCTGAAACTAGGCTGGACATGCACATGCAGGTGAGGTCTTAGTTAAACTTCAGACAATAAGTTGTAGTAAGGGTGAATAGGAGGAAGACTTCTGTGAGTAAATGTGAATGGATATTGTAGGCATCGAGCTTCTAACAACTTGTAGAAGGAAAAATTGAACATAAGAACTTCTTACATTCAAGTTGCAGAAACACTGGAGAATATAACAGTGCTACAATAAAACCTTTATCATAACACAGTCACAATGATTCATGTGAATCAGTCAATCATGAACTCCCTTAGTATGAGATGAAAACCATATGAGATGAGAAAGTTGTCTATCATTAAACAATAAATTTCACATACAGATACATAACCAGGGAAATAGAACGTCCATTAAAACTTTACAATAAGGAGCTTTGCTCTACCATCGATATCTTACAAAAATGGAAAAATTGCGTACATATACCCGAAGCCAATAACAACAACAAAACCGAGACTTATCATTAAAAACATTACGTCTGCATGTTTACTAGCAGTCTGCACCTGCAGTCTCTGGACGATCGCGTGCTTATGTCAGACACAATCGGACTCTCGTCACCCAACAGAAGAATTGACCTATCTCGGGTCCTTTTCTAGGATTTCCATTTATGGTGGAGACGATGTCTAACCACCACCAACCACCTCAATAACTGCTTCCTTGGGATTGGGAACATCAACCTTTCTTTGGTTGCTTCTCCTTTGCTAGACTGCTACAAGGAGACCCAGTAGGCAGACGTGGACGAGACCCTGGTGAGGAGGATGAGGTGGTGCTGTGACACCAGATGAGAAATGCCACAAGGTATGAATAGGACACAGGTGGAAGTGGCGTGGAGCGCGAGGTACATGTGGGTGAGAGAGGTAAGGTGGAGGAGGAGTAGGGACGACCATACAGGTGGAGGTGACTAGGAGAGAACAAGAGTCACATGGAAGGAGGTGAGAGGATGATGAGATGAGGAGGGGCCATGTGGACGGAGAGACGGGAGCTGTGACACCGGACGACGAGGCGAAGTGCCATGGGGAAGTGACGAGGAAGCCGCAAGGCGATGGGCCTGGAGGAGGAGGAGGACAAGTTGTAGGATGAGAGGGACAAAAGGGAAGAGGAATATGACATGGGGGAAGTGGTAACTGAGGGAAGAATGTGGGGAAGAACACCTGGCAAGAGGTGACAGGTGGGAGCGAGGAAAGGGGAAAAAGATGGGCTAGGATGGCGCTAAGTGGAAGACACATGGCGGAAGGTGAACGATGGAGGAAAATCAAAGATTTGACAAGGGGGGCCCACTTTAAGCTGCCAATTACAACCCCCCCCATTAAAGGTAGATAGGAAAAGGGGGTCTAGAATCCAACCTTGACCATAGATCCAGGCTCCCAAATATAGGCCGTTGAGAGATGCACGCTTAATTCTGGAC
>SNQJ01S0155432.1:0-22443 GCA_010110895.2 Picea sitchensis | reverse complement strand
TGTATTGTGGTGTATTGGTGTAACTCTTATACTATTGTTCATTGCTCATTGGATATAATTGAATGGTTTAAGTATAAGTTGAAAAAGGTTTTTAAATTGTACTTGATACTGATTCACCCCCCTCTCAGTATCAACAGAAGACCTCTAGTTCATAGTAGCAGGATCACATACATGTTGCTGTCTTTCATTGGAACAATACCTATATGTCTTCAGTGATCATGGAAGATCAGATTGTGCTCCATTGTATACATATATCTTTAGTTGATTTTGATATTGGACTCCACTATGTCTTGTTCGTGACTATGACATCCTATGGAATATGTCCACTTTGTATTTACTATTCGGGGCCATGAACATATATCTATTATATATCCAAATGGATCTGCAGTGTAATACACATTGGAAGCCATGTGTACATAGTCAATACGAATTGTAATATTCTCACGGACGACTAGTTTTTTCCAGCTGGGTCCTCATTACTCCACTTCTGGGAACTATAATGTATTTTAGCCATCATGATTTCTCCCATGACCTCAAACATTAGGGGGCATCTGTTATAGAATTTTTTTCTACACTCCATTCATATTTCTTTGATGGCCTTCCCTTTCCCTATGCAAACTCAAGTTTCCCCTTTTTGTTCTTTCCAGAGTAAAAAATTCAAAGTTTTGTACATAAAAGTGAGCATGTTGAAAAATAATTGGTCATCTATATTTTCCTACTCCTTGGATTCATAAAATAATTGAAATCAAAAGAATACATTTTTGAAATTTATAAGTTCATTCTACAACCCCCAGTCTCTGCTTCGCCACACATTTTTCAGATCAGAAATCCATTTTCGTATGCTTAAGTTATTCGAGATTTGGTCTAAAGGTCTGAAGGAGAGATTATGAAGAATTTTTCTAAGTATCATGTTCTCCTCTCCATTTTTGAATTTTGAAGTACTCTCATCACTTATTTCCCTCACCTTCCATCTCCAAACTTAACCATTTTTCTCTTTTCACCACTCTTCTCCATATGCTCCACTAGTCTCTACACTTAGACATTTTTGAGACTCTTCCTTTATCTCCTCATTGGGTTCATGGGTTGGTGGACTCATAAATTACCTCATCTTCTCACACTCCCTCACTTTCCAACGCTCTATCTACATATTACACTCTCTACCTCTGATGCCTACATTTCTCCCCTTCCCTCCTAACTACTCATCTCCTCATCAGGTTCGCGGGTTCACGAGTTGGCGGGCCTTCATTTACACCCACTTGCTTATCTCATAAGTCCATTTTAACACTTAGCCACTTTTTCAGTTTCACGGGTTCACGGGTTCGAGCCCTCATCCTTCCCTTTTCTGCAACCTTCACATTGCACTTCAACTTCCACGTTCTACACTTCGACCATCACTTAAATTTTATTCTCATTGTGGATCCCGGGTTCCCAAATGTCCCATTCTTATGATGCTCGCGAGTACAACCTACTGCCCTTCTATACTTAATTTCTTTGGATCACTCATCCAACTGTGGGTTGGAGGGTTCACGAAAATTTCATGGTTAACTTCACTCACCTCCCTTTCCTCATTCCCGCAAATGCACAAACCCTCCAACCGACCTCTCCCTCATCCCCTCTTGTCCCATCTCACATACTTAGCCAAATTCTCAAAGATATTCCAAGGCATGGAAACTAGTGAATGGGCATATGACACATGGAAATGATTGAGGTCATGACATGTGACAACCAACCACGTGGTGACACATGGAGAATGTTAAGTGGTTACACATGGAATCCAATCAAATTATGACACATGGTAAGTTGAGAATCATGACACATGGCAGCAAACCGTATGATGAAACGTGGCGATGATGTGGACCATTCCTGTCATGACACGTGGGCGTTACTCATTGATGACATGGAATGAGGTGTGTTAGCACATAAACTTGTCAAGGTATTTAGAGTCATGTTTCCTACCTAGGTCTGTAATTTTGTCTGAATTTTCTCCCTGAGAAGACACATTCGTAATTTTTCCTCTCGGTTTGTAGTTTTCCTTCCATTTGTAATCATCCAGTTTATTGACCTATTTTACTTGTAAGACCGCCTAAAATTCATAGGCCATAATATTTTCTTCTTTTCCCTAGAGCCCATGCATTTCTCCCTTTGCCTCTGTCACTGATCTTCTTATCCTCCCCAAGCCTCTAGATAGTCACCCAAGGGATCGTCCACATATTCAAATCAGGCAAGTGAGTATGGGAATCGGGGGTTCAAAATGTTGTAAAATTGTTGAGCAAGAATCACGAAGTCCCAAGTCATGAAAAGGTAAATTTGGGTCGTTCAATCATGAAGAGTTGAGTGTTGTTGATCTACCATTGGTGAATCTCGAAGCATCAAGAATCGGGAGTTCGGGGTTCTCGTCATACAGGTGTATCCATAGCTCGAAGTCTCGAGACCCGAAACACCAATGTGATCGTGGTCGTCGATCAAACAAGAGAGCTAGACTGTTGGATCAACGTTTCGCTGACTCGCAGAAGGGAGCAGTCAATGGGAGGAATTATGGGAAATCGTGAAATGTGAGGTCACGAAATGATCAGGGCCATTCGTTCCAGAGGGATACATGGTGCAGGATCCAAACAGTCGCGATTTCATGACTGGGGGTTTTGAGCATAGAGTGCATCGCTAATTCATGAACGCGAAATCGTGACACACCTAAAGGTTAAGCCCAGAATAACACACCAGAGTCACATATAATGTGGGGCCAAGAGAAAGAGTAAGCACCCATTCAATTGGTAGGAAGCTAAGACCGAATAAGGAGATGATCGTAGCTGTCCATTCTAGATCAAGATCAAGTGCCAATATCAAAGGGCCATTTCACGATTTCAGGCATCGCGACAATGGAGATCAGGGGGAGTGAAAACTCCCAAAATGAAAAGCCCAAAAATATCATGCGAGATAAAAATGAGATCACATCCTGTAGTCGCATGGGGCGATGGGAAAAATCTGCACCAAAGAGCCATGAACGCCTGTGTTAGAATACAGAAGGAAAGCAGTGTATCCCGAGGTTCCAAAGATGTCTTGAAGAAGTCATGGGCACTGCCCAGGGCATTTATGGGTATCAGGCTCCATCCTAATACCAAGGCAGTTAGTTAATGGAATCAGGGGGAGGTAGTTGAAGCCTCATTTCACCCATAAATGGAAGACATGGAGATTTTGGAATGGTCAGCCTATGGTACCTCTATGGATAAATTTCCCTGCTAGAGCCATACCAATCTAAGATCGCGTCTGACAGAAGAATATTGGTGCGGTCTGACAGAAGAAGATGTGGACGCCAAGCCTTGAATGCAGCAACCAAAGAGCACTTCTATGGGGGGTGATTTTCTCTAAGTATATATACTCAATTTTTATATTTTGTAAGGGTCGATGGTAGAGCAAGGCTCCCAAATTGTAAAGTTTTAATGAACCCTCTGGTTATCTAGTTTTGTATATGTGTTTGAAACTTATTTTTTAATGACAATCATATTTCTTACTCCCTCTTGTTTCCGTCTGATACTGAATGTTCACGATTGAAGGATTCACATGGCTTATTGTGACTATGTTGTAATAGATGTTTGATTGCAGTGTTGTTATGGTGTTTTCAGTTTCCTGAAGCTCCTAATTCAAGAAGATCTTGTTTTCTGAGTTTTTCCTCCTTAGGGTGTTGGAAGACCCGATGTTCATAGACTCCCTTCACATTTTATTCTTAAGCTCTTCCCCCTACTCACCACTACACCAAAATTAATGTCTGAATTTAAACTAAGACTTCACCTGCTCATACATATCAGTCCAGTTCACTGAGTTAAGATGATAGTTTTTTGAGACTGCGCCCATTGGACCCTTTTATAATCAATCTGTAACATAAAATATGATGGGTATCAAAATTTCCTTTCCTGTAATATGAAGGGAGACTTCTAGTGCTAACATTTCTGGCGCCATTGTCGGGGATGAAATTGAAGATTTTCCCTGGGATTGAATGACAAAGCTTACTAGTTCTAAAGGTGCATCAGAACTTAGTACATCCAAGATTGCGACTGTGCACCTGACAACTCCACTATGGTGAATCCGTTGAGTCAAATCCACTGGCGACTCCACTGTGGTGATTCAGTTGAGGCGAATCAACTGGTGACTCCATTGTTTCAGCTGTGGCTTCCAGAATCAGACAAACAAGGTCTACTCCATAGCTGCCTTTAACAAAACCCAACACTGACCCAGAGAAAATTATCAGAAGGAGAAAGGACCTTTGAGAAGGAACTCCCACTGCTAAACCAAGTATTTCTGATGATTTTCATGATCCTTCTATAGAAACTCCAATTTTTGTTTCTCATTCTCCCGTTATATCTTCTATTGGAGTTTCCCAAAATTTAACTTTTGGGGGTGTTCCTATTGAGTTTCCCCCTCTCGGTCTGGGATTGGAGGGAGAAATCCTTGTCACTCCTCTCTCTCCCCTGAGATTGTATTGTGGTTTAGGCCCAACACCTTGGGAGATTTCCCTACCCCGGGCTTTACCACCCATCCTCCTGTTAGAGTTTCTGGTTTCATAGAAAGAGAAGCCTCTGCTCCCTTAAGCCCTATAGCCTTTTCTCTAAATCCTCTACACTTCCCCTTTCCCCCCGGAAGATCAGTTCTAGTCTCCCTTGTTCAAATGCCTTCTCCTCCTTATTTTACTCCACCTATCATACCTATGGCAGGTGCCAATCCTCCTAGAAACAGAATGGATTCCATAGTGGATGTAAGATATGCCCCTCTAGTATTACCTCAACCAATGAATGTTCTCCTTGCTAGAGATTATCTCAAACACATGCCCGAATTCACGGGAGAAGAAGACATAACTATTGAAGAGAACCTTGTTTCCTTCTACAGTTATGCAGATAATCTGAATATTGAGAATGAAGATGTCTAGATGAGAGACTTTATCCAAAGCCTTGATGGTGAGGCTAGGAAATGGTTTAGGGGATTAACCCCTGGATCTATTGCTGGGATTGAGGCCCTAGATGATGTTTTATTGAGGCAATGGGGGGATAAAAAGGAACTTATGTATTATATCACAGAGTTTGGATATGTGAAGAGGAAAGAGGGGGAATCTGTCTTTGATTTCTCCAAAAGGTTCAACAAAATGTACAATAAGATCCCTGCTGAGATAAAGCCCACATAATCCTCTACCAGAATGACTTATGCTAGTGCTTTTGACCCCAATTTTTTCCTCCTACTCAAAGAGAGAAGATATACTTCCTTGTCTCATATGAAAGATGCAGCCCTAGAAGTAGAATCCAATGTATTGGTAGCTAACTGACTTAGGGATAAGGCAGATAGAGACATATTGAGGAAAATATTTGAAGCCTCCACCTCTAGTTCCTCTACTTCTCCCCCTCAAATGGATGAAGTAACCAAGTTACTTAGATCAATTTCAACTAGGATGGAATAATTAGAAGTAAAGGGGAAGCCGACATACAAAAATCCTCAAAACATGGATAATAGGAGCAACTTCAGGAGGCCGACTAATAATTCTCCTTAGATTATGTCAAGGGAACAAAGGAATAGAGATAGGGATGATCAGAAAATTCAAACTCCCCTACAAAATACCCTGGTTGATGAGGAGAAAAGGGAAGAAGAAGATCTTGACCCTGAAATTCATTGTATTGGCAACACCTCCCACTTTCCTCATTTAACTCAATTTGCCTATGAGGAGTCCCTCATGACCAGTCAGATGAATGAGCAAGGGGGAGAAGACTAGTAATAGTCCCAATAAATACAACCTCCACTCTAAGAAGAAGGAAGGGAAGTCTGATGTCCTGATCATCCCTACAGAGCAAAAGAACCTACTAGATATGCAGTGAACAACAACAAAGAAAAGAAATCTCATAATCCCCCTCCCATGGCCAAATATCATGTCCTAGAGGTGAGAGAAATTATGAAGCCCCCTTCCCATTTTAAATTTGAGAATGACATTCAGAAGATCAGAATCCCTGTTCCCCTTTTAGAGCTAGTCAAGCATGAAGATTTCAAAAAATCCCTCTCTAAATTGTTGCAGTCCGAGCCACCCCGTCATTCCACAAACTCATTAAACCTCCAATATGAAAACCTAGTAGTCATCCTAGGACCTATGGTAGAAGATAGAGATGATTCATACCCTCCCTTCTACACATCTCTGAACATGCATGATAAGGTGTTGCATAATTGTCTAATGGACTCAGAGGCATCTCATAATATCAAGCCCAAGACTGTCATGGAAGAACTCGAATTAGAAATCACAAAATCTTATCATGATTTATATTCTTTTGATTCGAGGAGGGTGCAATGTCTTGGGGTCATCAAATATCTAGTGCTGACATTGTTACAGCTGCCCATGAAGAGCGTGGTCATGGATATTGTGGTGGCTGACATTCCTCCCAAGTTCGGCATGTTGTTTTTAAGATCATGGATAAAAAGACTTGGGGAACCTTCCAGATGGACCTCACATATGCTACCATTCCAGTATTTGGGGGGGAGCATAGGAGACTGTATAGGGAAGCTCAATTGGCCTACATAATCAACAACAAGGAAGACCCCACCAGTCACCCTATCTTTTCCCTTGATACTAACTTGGGATCCAACTTATTGTAACTCATCGATGCCCCTGAACCTTCTCTTGAGATCAGAAATCCCATTACTCTCTGTGAAACCCCCCCTTTGAGAACCACTGTTTCGAAAATGTTCTTTGATGGAGCCTCCTCTAGATGGCGTGCTGGTGCCAGAGTAGTTTTTGTCTCTCCTGTTTAGGAAACTATATCTCTGTCCTACAAGTTAGAATTTGAAAATACCAATAATGTGGAAGAATATGAAGCTCTCGTTTTGGGTTTAAGAGCTGCAAAAGACATGGGAATCAAAGATATATCTGTGATTGAGGATGCATAACTAGTTGTGAATCAGGTCATAAATTTTTACCAAGCCAAGCATTCAAGGCTTAGATATTATATAAATGATGTGTGGGATATAATTGATGGTTTTTTCTTGGATTTCAACATTTCATTCATTCTGAGAGAGGAGAACACAGTGGTTGATTCTCTAGCTGTTTTGACAAGCAATTTCAGAGTCCCTCTGCCACCCAAGCTCAGGTATGATATCGAAGTAAAATACAGACCCTCTATACCTGACAATGTCAAGCAATGGAAGGTGTTTGAAGATGATATTGAGATCAAGAGGTTCCTAGAAGCTGTTGATGAATTTTTTGCATTACACATAGACCAAGATCTCTATTCTCAAAATAACCCACATACTGATGTATTTTTAAAGAAAATTGCTAATCATCATATTGTGCAATTATCGAGTAAGCACATTCCAAAGGGACTAGTCCCTTCAGAAAGAATATTTGACAGCAATGATGTGGAAGTGAAAGCTCAGAGGCTGGTTGATGATGTTGACATATCCGAATGCAACATTGGCACAAAGAAAGACCCTAAATATGTCAAGCTGTCAAGCAGCTTGCCAAGGAAGAAGAAAGACAAATATACTGAACTATTAAAGGATTTTGCTGATGTGTTTTCCTAGACATATGAAGACTTCAAAACATATGAAACCAACATTATTGAGCATAAGATTCCATTGAAGGAAGAGGCCAAACCATTCAAGATGAAATTAAGGAAAATAAATACTATGTTGATTCCTATCATGGAGAGAGAAGTAAAGAAGTTGATTGATGCCCAGATCATCGTGCCTTTGAGATATTCAGAGTGGGTGGCCAACCTGGTCCCGGTGGGAAAGAAGAGTGGGGAAATCAGACTTTGTGTCGATTTTAGGCACCTGAATAGGAGCTCAAGGAAAGACAATCACCCCTTGCCAAAAATGGAACACATATTACAAAGGGTAACTGATGAATCAAGGATGTCCATGATTGATGGCTTTTCGAGATACAATCAGATCTTTGGTTTGCCTGAAGACAGAGAAAAAAAATCCTTCACCACTCCTTGGGGTGCATTCATGTTTGCCAAAATTCCCTTTGGATTGATGAATGCAGGAGCGACCTTCCAGTGAGCCATGGATATCACCTTCATTGGAGAAAAGGATAAATTTGTAGTCATTTATCTAGATGACATAACAGTCTTCTCCAAATCTGATTAAGAACATTGTTGTCATCCGAGAAAAGTCTTCCTGAAATGCAGAAGGTTTGGTCTCTCCTTAAATCCCAAGAAATCATTGTTTTCCATGAAGGAGGGAAAATTACTAGGCCAGATAGTATCAGTTGAGGGAGTCAGGATTGATCCCAGCAGAGTTGAAGAAATCCAAACCTTGTCACTCCCAAGATCCAGGAAAGAAGTCCATTATTTCTTGGGAAAAATTAATTTTTTGAGGAGGTTTGTTTCCAACTTGGCTGAGGTGGTAAAGCTTATAACATCCATGTTGAGGAAAGGAAACAAAGTCAAATGGACCACTGAGTCTCGAAATTCCTTTGATCAGATAAATAAGGCGCTGAATGAGGCACCTGTGTTGATCAGTCCTAATTATTCCAAGGATTTCTTGATCTTTTCCTTTGCTTCATGTGATACAGTAGCAACCGTTCTGTTGCAGAAAAATGTTGAAGGGTTGGAGTAGCCCATTTCCTTTTTCAGTCGGGGATTGAGAGATGTTGAGGTGAAATATGACATCATGGAGAAGCAAGCTTATGCCTTAGTCAAAGCTCTCAAATCCTTCAGAGTCTGTGTTCTGCACTCAAATTTCATTATGTATGTCCCTTCAACCTCGGTGAAGGACATTCTCATTCAGCCTGACATAGATGGGAGAAGGAGCAAGTGGATTTCCAATATCCTTGAATTCGGTCTGGAAATAAAACCAACCAAGCTAGTTAAAGGCTAGGGCTTAGCCAAGTTGTTGGCTGAATCTAATTGTAAATATTTGGGGGTTAAATTCATCAACACTTTCTTAGAAAACTAGAAGACTGAGGCGTTTGATATAAGTCCATGGGACAACCCTCCATTAGGAGAATTCCCCTGGTACAAAGATATCATATTTTTTTTGCAGTAATTGCGGCCTCAAGATGGTGTGAGAAGGAGCAAGGCCAGAGCCTTAAAGCTCAAAGCAATTAGATATTGCCTCATTGACCAGGTTCTATATTGGAAGGATCCTCTAGGAGTTATCTTAAGGTGTTTGGATCCACAGGAGGCCCAAAATATGATATTTGAGTTCCATGACGACCTATGTGGGGGACATCATTTCTAGAAAACCACGACCTACAAAATACTCAGGGCTTGGTTCTACTGGCCTACTTTGTTCACTGATGTCTATGCGAAGGTCAGAGCTTGTATTAAATGTCAGGAGTTCTCTGGTAAGAATAAACTCAAGTCCCTACCACTTAAGCATGTAGTAACTTAGGCCCCTTTGAGCAGTGGGTGTTGGACCTTGACCAAGTTTTGAAGAATACTTGGTCATATTTGACTGTTTTTGGGACTTAGACATCTTGCCAAAGATGGAGCACAACGCAAAGAAGAAATTAGGGAAACTAGACCTATTTTTGGGTCCCTTTAGGGTTTTGGGTTAATGTAATGGGAAAGGGATGTTGGCCCATGGGTTCACCCACGTTTAGGCCCATTTTTGTAATCTATAAATAGATACTTAGGTAATGTAAGAAGAGAGAGAGTAGTACATATATGTGATGTATATTTGATGGCTTAGTGCCAGGAACTGGATCTGTGTGATCGGATGTATCTTGTAAATGCTCCGTGCATGATTGTAAGAAGCTCGTAAGTTGTTTTGTTCTGAAGTGAAAGGAAGAAGGATCTAGCGAAGTGCACAGATCTTCTGTCCTGTGTGAAGAAAGGATTGTTGAAGCTCTGTGATGTAACTGCTTGACTAAGATAAAAAAAAAGAAGATCCTGTGGATGTAGCCCTAGGGTGGGGGTGAACCATGGTAACTTTGTGTATTGTGCTCTGTGCTTCGACCTAATGTGTTTATCTCCTTCTTGGCTAAGTGCTTGATGTGATTAAATATATTTAGCTATGCTTTGTGCTTCTGAGATAGGAATGAATGTTAGATCTGATATGTAAGATGCTTAGTGCTTGATCTGCTAAACTCGATCTATCTTGTTGTGGCTAAGTGTTGAATTATCTTAGATCTAAGTACTCACAGCGATACTATGTGCTATCTGCAAAGTGTTGTAAGGGTTGAATATTGATGGATAAACCATGCTATATGATTGCTAAGTGCTATAATCACAGATATGTGTCCCAGCTAAGGTTGTAGACATCTGAGTCTTGCAACCACCCTTGTCTCTACCTTGGATGAGACTTCATTTGCTTCACAGGTGTTGTCGAAAGGGCCAGTAGTTAGGGTTTTTTTGGTGCACTCTTGAGCGTTGAACCCTGGGTCTGCCCCTGTGCCAACAAATGTTTCTGTTTCCAGAACCTAAAACTATGATTGCTGGGAACTAAAGAAGAAAATGATTTGTGGAAAATAAGCTCTGTGCGTAGATCTATTGCTCTAGTGCGCATTATTCTACTTGACCTGCGAAGCTTTGTGCCGAGAAAGAAATGTCAGATCTGAAGGAAAGAGGTCAGATCTGCAAGAAAATAGGTTGATATTGAACAAAAGAAGTGAGATCTGAACACTTTGTGCTCTAAGAAAGGTAAAAGTAGAAATTTCTACAGAAAAGAGGTAAGATCTATAAGCTCTAGCCTCTAGTAAAGGTAATAATAGTTCAAGTTTTACATATGAAAGATTTGTGCCCCGTGGAAGAAAATAAGTGAAAAAAATTTCTTCTAACGTGTGCATTTAGGTATGCTTGATAAATTTTGTCTCATCTTAAAAACTAGATCATTGTTAGATAAAAGAAAGTTTGATATGAATAGGTCTGATAGGAATAGTGAAAGATATGTTATACCTATGCATAGAAAGAGTTTTTGGACTAACCAATGGATGCAGGACCCTAGAAAGAAATTTTTTCAAGATAGCCCTTATGATCCTAGCATGCAGTACAAAAAGAGTTGGGGATCATTGAAGAGAAAGAGAGGATTAACTCTTTGCTACAATTGCAGAAGACTAGGACATCTTGCTAAGGAATGCTCTAGGAGAAATCCTAGCTGCCTCTGTTGTAAAGCTATGGACCATGAAGTATTGGATTGCCCTAGAATGATTGATAGACTTGAAAAGCTGAATATGGAACAAGAAAACTCTGAAGGAGATCAAGAGACTAAAATTATAGAAGAACCCCAAAAAGAATCAGAGATCATGTTACTGAAAATAAAAGAAACCCTAGATGACCATAAGGATGTCAGTTTGTCAAAGATATTCAAAGAAAAGGAGAAAATCGAAGTAAGAATATGAGACTTCGACATTGACTGTGCTCTAGATGAGGGAACACCGATGAACATTATGACAAAAAGCACTTGGGAAACCCTAGGAAGGCCTGCTCTGGTCCCTTCACTAGGAACCATCATATTGTTTAAAGGAAAAATGGTAACCCTATGTGGCAGAATTACCCAGGTAGCTATGAGTACCCATGGAATTTAGATAGAGGAAGAATTCGAAGTTATTAAATTTATTGAGGACCATGCCCCATTTCCAGCTTTGTTAGGCATGATCTGGATTGAAAAAGACCAGATCCAGAGAACAGAAGAAAAAGATGCTCCAGAACAAAAGAAGCAAGAACTCATGGAATTTATGTCTAGAAGGATCTCCTACTTGATGAAAGAAGAAGAGGACATACCTAAGCCATTGAACACTAGGGACTTTGGTATCGAAGTTATAAGAGAATTAGAGGAACCATAGAAGACCGAAATACCTCATCCATATGATGAAGGAGTATTACCCTTGGATCTGAAGAAATAACCTAAGCAATGCGAAGTGACTATGTCAAGAGAAGATAAGAATCAGAATGGCAAAAGGATGACCGAGATGAAGCTTACTAGGAAAAAGGATAGGAATCTAAGTAAGAAGAGGGCCAAAATTGGAAAGTTATAGAATACTCTAGAGGAAACTTAGTAGAAGGAAAAATCACAGGAATCGAGCTTCGTCGGGATATCAGAACAACGACCTATGGCACTTTGCTATGGCACATAAATATAGCTGTTGGAAGCCAATATAACCGTTGGAATTCTGCTCCGAACAGGTCGAAATGACTTTATGTCTCACCAGTAGACCATTAGACCACGCCATATGGACATAACATCAGTTAATGCAGCCTCTTATCCGTTGCAAGCCAACCATTGCTAAGTTTCCCTACTTAGTTCATCGCACCACGCATCGAAAATACTTTTGATAAATGAGAATTTGAGCCCGAAACTTGAGATTACTTCACCCTATGATCATTGCCTTGTTCCCATACTGTTCATCATAGTCTATGCATTCATTTTCATGCCTGAGCTAGTTGACCCAAGCTTGTATGTCAGATGAGCTCAACGTTGTTGAGAAAGTAGTTGAAGAAGTTTTGATTGACTTAATGACTAAGAGAGTCATGTCAGAAAGAAGGATGTCTGCAGGTGTGAAAGAATCATCAACAGGAGGATTCCAAGCTTCTCCCTCCACTACTCGCGGAGCAGGACCTTCCAGAACCATGACCGAGACAAGAACAAAGCACATAGACGATATTGCAAACGCCAAGTTGATCGCACGCATTCTGTCGGTTTACATACCACCTTTGAGTGGAAATATTAACCGCGAAAATATACCCAAAGACTTTGAGTACACCTTGATCACCGCGTATCTTCCGGAAGGGGTACGCACAATATGTGTTGACTAGGATAAGCACACAACACTAAAATTTAATGATTTTAACCTTGGAGATCGCAAAATTTACAACATGTTAGCTCTGCATAAGTACTTAACCAAGACCAAAGGAAGAAATCCTAAGATTGTCCCGTACTCCTGGACCCAGAACCTTGTGCAATCCACACTGCTCAATGTAATGAAGATCACTCACTTTGGCAGACACCAGGAAGTCAATGCATGCGTCAAGTTGTGGTTGTCTTTCTACCACGACATATACTTATGGTTGGACCGTTGCATCACTGTGGATCCGAATCTGATCAATCAGATCACAGGACTTAGCATGCAAGGCCCTGACCCACAAGAATTTTACCCAGGGAAGACCTCAGTCCAAGCACTAGCACAGCGGATAAAAGAAACTTATGGCAATGTAGATAAGGGTACATGAGGCTACAAGGTAGCCTCTATCTAGAGTGATGTATTGCGCCTTGCCTGTCAGCTGATCGCGGGCAAGTTAGTTCATAAGAACAAACCAACACAGGTGATTGGCTTCATAGTTGACCTCGTAGGGAAGTGCGTCGAGGGACTACAGATGAATTGGGCATAGTATCTTGTAAACCAGTTAGAGATGGATTGTAGAGGAGTGCAAGACCAAGGGTATGAGTTCCACTTTAGTTGGTTTCTCATACTCATCATTTTCATCGCTTGGGAACTGCCAGAGGGAGCCACTTTTCTGGAGATCGAACCTTTTGAACCACTAGCCGCGAATTTCTGTACATTGTGGTACTCCAATGACATGAACAAGCAGTGGAAGTCTAATGCTATCTTCCACACCTATTTCAACCAACTGAAGAATGAAATTCAATCTACACCACGAATCACCCCAAATGTACTTCATAGTTTTAGACCTTTGATGAAATTCAGCTTGGACTGCCACTTCACCTATATTATAGCGCACAGTGATGAGCATAAACAATAGCTCCAATCCTACTATAAGCTAATAGAATATGACTTGGAGGAGATTACCAAGGAATGGTCAATGGACCTCCTTGTTACAGCGAACCCCACAGACATGTCCGACGAGGAAAGCCATGAAGCTATGCCAGATACACCTGGGCCAAGAAAGCTTAAGAAGGATGATGAAGTTGAAGATGTCCCTAGCATGTCCATGAAGACTACTTTGATCTCACTTGCGTAGGGAGGTGATGGTGATGAACTAGGTGGCACAAAAGTTGAGAAAAGAAAAGGCGAGTTTACTCCACCTAGAGAGGAGGAGGATCGCTCCATGAAAAGAAAGATTACACCACCAAAACCCTCCTCCCAAAAGAAATCTAGGGTCACCCGGACCACTCTTAAAACTACCCTTACCCCAGATGACTTTGACTTCTTAATTGCTACACTGAATGATGTTTCACTAGAGCTCCAAGAAAAGCAAGAAGAAAAGCAGGAGGAGATATTCAACCGAATCAAGGGCGAACTCTAAGAAGTGCAACAGGCACTCCAGTCCAGCCGAGCAGTTTCCACAACACCCTTGATAAGTGGAACATCAAGAATAGGCGATGAGCCCACTCAATTACACTAGATCACTGATCAAGTCTAAGCTTGCCNTGCAGTTTCCACAACACCCTTGATAAGTGGAACATCAAGAATAGGCGATGAGCCCACTCAATTACACTAGGTCACTGATCAAGTCTAAGCTTGCCTTTGACGAGCTCAAGAAGACACAACACAAGCCACCCAGGCTTTGATGCAAGAATAACAAGCACTTCTAGAAAAACAGAGTGAGGAAGAATGGGAAAATATTTCCCTAAAAGTGATGTGGGATGAGGAAAAGGCACAGTTTCTAGCAAAGCAACTTGAAGTACAGGAAAGGGTTCACAAAGCACTTCACTATGTGACATTCATATAAGTGAATATGGAAGACCATTTCCCACAGCAGGTGACCCAACTGGAAGAAGTAATCCAACAACTCCAATAGTACATCACAGATCTGGAGCTCTGCATTTTGCCCGAGAACCTCCAAGAAATAAGAGATCTAAGAGAGGCCACTGCTCGAAGCGTAGTTGGCCGATTAAAAACCTTTTCCTTGGAATGCAAGACGTTGAGGGCTAGAAGCGCCCAGACTTATGAAACCTTCATAGAGAATCCAAAATTGCAGACATTGGAGGCACAACTCCAAGAAGCAAAGAAACATGCAGACACACTACATGCGTAGATAAAGACTTTGACCCCATTCGAAAGAATGAAGAGGTATGCAGAACAATGCACAACCCAACAACAGGTACATATGTTGCAAAGTAAAGTGATGGAAGTCTCCCAACAACTTCAGCCAATACAACAAAAGGCATGTCAGTTGTTCGCTGAACTTGAAATCCAGGGAGTTGAACTCGAACAGGTTGTCATCACTATAGAACAACACCTGGAAGGACCACTCAATGACACAGTGATCTAGGAATTCACTGAGCAAGAGGTTGTCGCACTGCAGCAGGTTGAAGCAGCTCAAGCCAAGATCAAGGCATTCTAGACAGAATTGATCAGACCAGAGTGACTCAGGATGAGTCACAGGTGAGTGTTGGGGGCCTTTTGGCCCTTGACCAAGTTTTGAAGAATACTTGGTCATATTTGACCATTTTTGGGACTTCAATAGCTTGCCAAATATGGAGCACAACGCGAAGAGGAAATTAGGGAAACTAGACCTATTTTTGGGTCCCTTTAGGGTTTTGGGTTAATGTAACGAGAAAGGGATGTCGGCTCGTGGGTTCACCCACGTTTAGGCCCATTTTTATAATCTATAAATAGATACTTAGGCAATGTAATAAGAGAGAGAATAGTACATCTATGTGATGTATAGTTGATGGATTATTGCCAAGAACTAGATCTCTGTGATTGGATGTATCTTGTAAATGCTCTATGCACGATTGTAAGAAGCTTGCAAGTTGTTTTGTGTTGAAGTGCAAGGAAGAAGGATCTAGCGAGCTGTGTAGATATTCTTTTCTGTGCGAAGCAAGGATTGTTGAAGCTCTGTGTTGTAACTTCCTGACTGAGATAATAAATAAGAATATCTTATGGACGTAGCCTCAGGGTGGGGGTGAACCATGGTAACTTTGTGTATTGTGCTCTGTGCTTCGACCTAATGTGTTTATCTCCTTCTTGGCTAAATGCTTGATGTGATTAAATAGATTTAGTTATGCTTTGTGCTTTTGAGATAGGAATGAATGTTAGATTTGATATGTAATATGCTTAGTGCTTGATCTGCTGAACCCGATCTATCTTGTTGTGGCTAAGTGCTGAATCATCTTAGATCTAAGTACTCACTGCGATACTTTGTGCTGTAAGGGTTGAATATTGATGGATAAACCATGCTGGATGATTGCCAAGTACTATAATCACAGATATGTGTCCCAGCTAAGGTTGCATACATCTAAGTCTTGGAACCACCCTTTCCTCTATATCGGGTGTGACTTCATCTACTTCGCAGGTGTTGCCAAAAGGGCCGGTAGTTAGGGTTTTCTTGGTGCACTCTTGAGCGTTGAACCCTGGATCTGCCCCTGTGCCAACAGTGGGGCTTATATTTTATTGGGGAAATTCATCCTCCTTCAAGTGGCCAATACAGGTGGATCTTAACTGCAAAAAATTATTTCACCAAGTGGATAGAGCCTATCCCCACAAGGAACACTTCTCGTAAGGTGATCATCAGTTTTCTAGAAGATATTATAGTAAGATTTGATTTCCTGACCAGAATCGTCACTAAAAATGATGCATCCTTCAAAGATGAACCATTGATCAGGTTTTGTGAGCAATTTAGAATCACACTAATTCACTCTACCCCCTACTATGCACAAGGCAATGGATTAGTAGAATCCTCTAACAAAATCTTGGTAAAGATCATTAAAAGATTGCTAGAGGATAACAAGAAAGCATGGGATTCAAAGCTCAAATTTTCTCTGTGGGATGATAGAGTGACAAAAAAGAGGTCCCTAGGCATCTCCCCTTTCCAACTTGTATATGGGACTGAAGCAGTTTTCCCTTCTCAGTTGGCCCTGCCTGTGGCAAAGTTCTTCCAAGACTGTCAGGAAGAACCTGATGATATGATTAGGATGATACATCAGCTGGTAGAGGTGAAACAGATTAGAGATCAGGTGATGGACAGAGCACACAACCGTCAATATAAAATCAGGCAGGCCTTCAACAGAAATGTGAGAAAAGAGAATTTCCAACTGGGAAATCTAGTGCTCAAATGGGATGCTCCCAGACAGGACGAGGGAAAGCATGGAAAATTTTATGCCCTTTGGGTTGGTCCCTTCAAGATTTCTAGAGTGTTTCCAAATAACACTTACAAGTTGAAGAATTTGGAGGGAGATGAAGTTTTTGGCAGCCCAGTAAATGGGCACTTACTAAAAACGTTTTTTTCTTAAAGCCACAGTCGACATCCCATCATTGTAAATACTATTCATGTTTCATGTTTAATTTGTCTTGTTTCTAATATAAGACTCCACAACCCAACACTAAGGCACTAAAGCCGCAAAAGGAGTTCTTAGAGCCTTGCAGGGAGGAATCTATCCCCCATGAAGCCTAATGTTAGCACATAAACTTGTCAAGGTCTTTAGAGTCGTGTTTCCTGCCTAGGTCTATAATTTTGTCTGAATTTTCTCCCTGAGTAGACTCGATCGTAATTTTTACTCTCGGTTTGTAGTTTTCCTTCCATTTGTCTTCATCCAGTTGATCGACCTGTTTTCCTTGTAAGACCACCTGGAAGTCATAGGCCATAAGATTTTCTACTTTTCCCTAGGGCTGATGCATTTCTCCCTTTTCCTATATCACTGATCTTCTTATCCTCCCCAAGCCTCTAGCTAATCACCCAAGGAATCATCTACATATTCAAATCAGGCAAGCGAGTGCGGGAATCAGGGGTTCAAAATGTTGTAAAACTATTCAATAAGAATCGTGAAGTATCGAGTCGTGAAAAGGTAAATCTAGGCCATTCAATGATGAAGAGTCAAGTGTCATTGATATACCATCGACGAATATTGAAGAATTAAGAATCGAGAGTTCAAGGTTCTTGTCATATAGGTGCATCCATAGCTCAAAGTCCCGAGACTCGAAACGCCGATGTGATCGTGGCCATTGATCAAACAAGAGAGCCAGACCATTGGATCAATGTTTTGCTGACATGTGGAAGGGAGCAGTCAATGAGACGAGTTATGGGAACTCGTGAAACACGAGGTCTCAAAATGATTAGGGTTGTTCGTTCCAAAGGGGTACATGGCGCAAGATCTGAACAGTCGTGATTTCGCGACTTGTGGTTTTGAGCATAGAGTGCATCGCTAATTCACGAACGTGAAATCGTGACGCATCTAAAGGTTAAGCCCACAATCATACACCAGAGTCACATAGAAGGTGGGGCCAATAGAAAGAGTAAGTGCCCATTCAATCGTCAAGAAGCTAAGGCGGACTAAGGAGATGATCGTGGTTGTTTGTTCTAGAGCAAAATCAAGCACCGATATCAAAGGGCCATTTCACCATTTCGGGCATCATGACAATGGAGATCAGGGGGAGTGAAAACACCCAAAATGCAAAGCCACAAAATATCACGTGGGATAAAAACGAGATCACAGCCCACGGTCGCATGAGGTGATGGGAAAAATCTACGCCAAAGAGCCATGAATGCATGTGTTGGAATATAGAAGGAAAGCAGTATAGCCCGAGGTTCCAAAGCCATATTGAAGAAGTCACGGGCACTGCCTGAGGCATTGATGGGTGTCAGGCTCCATCCTGATCCCAAGGTAGTTAGATAATGGAAGCATGGGGAGGTATTTGAAGCCTCGTTTCACCCATAAATGGAAGACATGGATATTCTGGAATGGTCTGTTAGAATATAGAAGATGGTGTGATCTTTTTACCACTGACAATACCCTCATCACCCAACGATAGGCTGAAGCCTCCCTCCAAGTGCCTTAACCTTGACTGAGAATTCCTCCGAAAGCAAACCCTAGGCTAGATATCCAAACAAAGAGTAGCCCACCTTTCCCCAAGAATAGCGCATCACAAAAAGCTGATCGGATAGTCCAAACCCTAGCCAAGAGATATTCAAGCCAATGTTGAGAACTAGCTGCTATTGCGGCTACACCTACAACTCTCCTCCACATGTGCGCACCAACTGGGAACTGCAATGTGCACCAAACTGGGAACTGCAATTCTGAGATGCTATCAAATGAGAACTGGCACCTTGTATTTATAGTGGTTATGCCAGTTTTGCTGGGCCGACTTCTCCTTCTGGATATGTGTCTGTTCAGTATATGATTATTATTTCTGGCCAACTTCTTCTCTTGGAGGCTAATAGCCTAATATAAATTATCTTCTTGAGCCGACAAGGCTTCTAGGGTTATTAGCCAACTCATTAGGGTTTCTCTTGCTTTTCGGAGTCTTCTATTCTTGTCAGGTTCACACATGGAGGTAAATACCTCCCGCAGCTACCATAATATTAACACTCCCTCCTATATAGAGAGGTATTTATAGGTAATGGACCTGAGCACAAAAAATACCATTTACCCGGTAGCATCAATAAAGTCATCTAGACTATTTCATGACTAGATCATGAGCATCACCATCACCATCAACTGCATCATCTCTTGAAACCATACTTCATCTGAGTAATTAGATATGATGCTAGATAAGTCACTCTCACCATGGAGTAATGAGAGGAGTAAAGGCTGTGAACTATTTTCCATTTGGAAACTCTCTGTTCATCATTCATCTGAATGATCATTATCTCTAATAACCTGCTAATAGTATTCAAGGCAATTAGAACAAGGATAGAACACAATTGTGTCTATTCATAGTAGTACATAACTACAATCCAGTGGTACACTACCACACCAAGTAACACACAAGTACTTGATCAGCAACGTATGGTTGTGAACAGTGAAACATATTCACCACAGTAGTCCTCATATAATGTCATACAGTCTTCATAACAAACATCTGATAGCAACCTACATAGAAACAATGTTATGATATACTGAATTATTTGGGCCAATCTTTCACTCACATCTGTGAGCTCTGAAATAATATTTGCCTCGCGAACAGTGGAACATATCCACCACAGTAGTATATCTCTACTGTCTGGAGACATGTAGTCTCCATAACAATCATCTGATGCCATCCTGCATAGAAAAATATTGTTAAAGATAAATTGAATCCTCTGGGCCAATATTTCACTCATGTTTGTGAGATCTGAAAGAATATCTTCCCTCATCAGCAATGGGCTATCTACCCTATTCTTCACAAACAAGGAAGAAGGATTGTCTCTGATTTTTTAGCCTAGACCATTTCTCACCCTGGGCCATTATTCCTACACTAATCAATGTGCACCCTGGATAGAATTTATAAACCCTAAGAAATGTTTGGACCATTCCCCACCCTAGGCCATTCCTCCTACACTAATTAAAGTGCACCCTGGAGAGAATGTATAAACCCTAAGGAATGACTGTCCCTGATTGTTGAGCCTGGACTATTCCCCACCCTGAGCCATTTCTCCCACACTTATCAAAGTACACCCTGGAGAGAATGTATAACCCTAAGGAATAACTGTCTGGACCATTCCCCACCCTGGGCTATTCCTATGACACTAAACAAAGTGTAACCTGGAGAGAATGAGTCTACCCTAAGGAATGTCTATCCTGCATCAATCTCTAAAATGGACCATTCTTTGAAACTACTCACAATTGTGAACTTCAAAAGAATAGCTACCCGACGAGGCAGACCATTCTACTTGACCACTACTCAGAGTGACTACCAAGAAGAATGAATGTCCTAGACCACTCCCCATGTTAACCACAATGGGAAGTTGTTTTCTATGATACATCAACAATCATTCTGCCTCCCATGTTAACTACAATGGGAATTCATTGTTCGTCAGAAATCTCAATCCACTTTCCAAACAGGAAAGCATCTGTCCAATCTAGAATATTTTTCAATTACAAAGATAAATAATATTTTCAGTGTTCTCACCTAACTTGGAGAGTCATTTCTTCCTTTTGCAATAAGAAGGAAGTTTTTTCCATCTTGAGTACGCAAACTCATTCATCTTGGATAGAAGCTTTACCAAAATGCCTGCTTATTTGCTTATCTGTGGAGATATGTTGGAAACAATCATTTTCTCTTTCTGGATTTGATCATGGATAATGTAATGATTGTACTTTAGTCTGGAACACTTGTGAAGGTTTCATGTAGATCTGAACAATGGAGTATATCATAGTTGGAGAATTGGAACATATCCATGTGGCACTTCTTCTATCATCATGAGATCTAATCTTCTGAGTAGTCATCTTGATGTTATAGGAAATCTTCACCACGCTTTTGATGTGCACTAGAGGTTCTTCACCAAGTTGTCTTTTTCTTATTTTCATACATGAGTCTCTTTTTGGTATACCTCAAGGTCTTGAGATTGCTCTTCATACACTCTTTATTCAATTTTTCTGGAGAACATACTTTGCATTTATCTTGATGTAGAATTCCAACTCATGGATGTTGCAGATGATATAGTGACTCATGCAGTGATATGTCTATTGTACTAGAACAAGTAATCATTATAGTCTTCTCCCTCCATCTGGGAGAACCTCTGGTTCTGGATCTTGCAATACTTTCATTCATAAGTCTTCTATACACTGTTCTTCATCACGACCTCAAGTTCTTCTACTTGATTTATTTTATTGAGTTCATATCAGGTTGGTAATCTGGTGATTCTTGATACGATGACTGGTTGTTCTGGTTTTTCTTTCTTTCTTGGAATCTTCATGTTCTTCTTCATGTTTTTCATTATCTCTTGGGTCCATAGAGTTTCTTGTAGATTCCATGTTCTATAGATTCCACTTCTTCCTTTCATCATAGGATCACGGATCTGGATGGACAACCAGGAATGCTGTAAGGCTTCTCTTCGAAGAGGTCTTCATCTGCGGTTGAGCTGAACATGTACTGTCTTTTATGGATGCTACCATGGATATATACATTTCATCATCTTCAATGAATCATAGGATTAGCTCCCTCCTAATCCTTGCTTTATATAAGAGTGCATATAATCGGCTCCCTCCGTCTAACATAGTCCACACTTCCATCTGCATCCTTATTGTCTTCTACAATATATAATTGGCTCTTCTGTCTAACAGAGTTCACACTTCCGTCTTAGTTGTCGTCATAAGTCTTTGTTCAATTCCTCTTGATGTCTGACTTCTAAGTCTCTTCATGATTGATTCGGCTTATATTGCAGTAGCTTCCATGTGATTTGTATTTTATCCTTTCATGTGTATTATCTAATGATATTCATTCTTATCTTGTTGTTCTTCTATAGGTATAGTTCTTCTTGGAACACATTAAGAGATAGATATACAATATACCTACAGAGATGATGCAAACAAGATATGTACAGAAAATAAGAAGAATGTTGTTACCTTTTTAGTAGAAGAAGTCACTTCCATCCTGCTTAATATTCTTTGTAGGTTCCTTTTCTTCGACAACTGATGCTTCATGTTTCTCTTTCCTTTTCTTTAGCTTGTGACATTGGTTCCTGTAGTGATAGTACTTTTGACAGTTGAAGCATTGTATTTTTGAAATCTCTTTCTCTTGATTTGGCTTCCTCCTTGAACCAAACTTCCTTTTGTTCCTGAAGTTCTTGAATATTGTTGTGAAGGCTTGATCATCGTACTTCTTTTGGGGTTTCTCTTTTGCATTGATCCTTGATTCTTCTTGAGCACAACAAGTCC
>SNQJ01S0155431.1:27214-40448 GCA_010110895.2 Picea sitchensis | reverse complement strand
CGTCTATAACAATATAAAGCACCAAGGTGTTTAATTACTAACCACACCGGTTCTTAAGATTTCAAATAAATAAAAAAGAGTTATATGATATCAGTGCTTCAAAAAAATTTAGCGCACTGGTGCTTTGTCTAACCAATCACACCGATGCTTTGTCTAACTAAACGCACCAGTGCATTATAGTAATAAACGCACCAGTGTGTTATATTAATAAACACACTGGTGTTTCAAAAAAATTAAAAAAAAGCGCGACTTTGTTTTTTTACAATTGAAAAATGAGCGGGAATTTATTTTTCGAAAAACTAATTTCATAGTCCTTTAAATAGTAAGAAACTATTCACTATTTCATTATTTTGCCAAAATTTACAGGGGAGAGATTTGCAAGAGTGACTTACATGGGAGCACTATGGAGCAACATAATACTTTGGAACAACATAATTATTTAAAAGATTAGAATTTGAAGGGTATGGTGATTCACTCAAAACCCTTTTGGAGCAACAAATTATTCAGAAGATTAGAATTTGAAGGGTTTTGTGACTCACTCAAAACCATGCATAGTAAAATTTTTAAATTTTATTGTTGATTTTAATAATAAAATTTGTTACAATTTCTATCCTTATTTAGATTTAATTAAAATTCAGAAAAAATTTAAAATCCATACTTACCTTAAGCCCTTGCTTCTTCTTGCTTACGTGATTGCAAAATTTTACCTTAGGGTTTAACTCCCTCTATCACTTCACAATTATGACTTTTCATTTTAGGCATTTTAGATTTAATGGGTTTGTGTTTCTATATATAAGGCACTTAGCATGTGATGAAAGGGAACCACTTATTGCATCAGATCTAAACCCTTTCGTCCTTATCATGTTTTTTTTTTTAAACAATTTATGGTTATCGATGTGTTGATTTGACTATAACGCACTGGTGTGCTCACTGATAAAGTGCACCGGAAATGCTGTAACATAATGTTTTAAAAAATTTTGTTCATCAGTGTGATTTTTTCGGTTATTTTTTTCGTTCATGATATTTTTTTTTGTTTTCATTTTTTAATCTAGTCGTGGTGTTTTTATCGATACATATCGCATTGTTGTAATTTAAAATATTAATTTTTTTTTTCCTGTCGGTGCGTTTCCTGTATCGAACAGATCGATGCTTTCATATTATTAAAGTGTTCGAGAAGCCAGATTTTTTTTTTCACTGAACATTATCTAATTTATTTATAAAATATATTTAATATCTTTTGTATTGAATGGTACATGTTGTATATTGATAAAAAAAATATGTGTTAATAGTTCAAGTAACAAAAAGTAACAAAAAAGACAAGTTCTTTGTAAATTTTATACAAAATTAATATGTTTGAACTATATGTAAGTTTAACTAATATGTATTGGTTAGTGTGTGTCATGCAGAGCCACAAAATGAGAACGCTCGATAAGATTCTTTGTGATCTAAGTGCATAAGAGTGTGAAATCTTGATGGAAAAATTACAAAAGGATGAATCAGGTGAATGAAAAAATACTATTCAATATTAGTTCTTTTTTGAATTTTCATTAATAATATACTTCAGAATATTAGATAACATATTTCAAACAATCTATTAATTCACATCTGTTTAATGTTGTACATGAACCAACAACGAAGGAATGGAATTCTGTCCTAAGAAAATAAAAATTATAGAAGATGTAAATGACGATGAATTGGTCCTTAGCTTATCTCGAGTGGTGCTAGAGGTTAATGAAAGGGGGGAAACTTTTACAAAACTATGAGGGATATAGTGGAATGAATGTATAGACTTACTTTCCACTTACAATACAAAAATCAATCCAATGACTCCAAGAACTAGGTTATATCTAAACTACAAGAAGCATTTCGAGAGCAATGGTCAATGAGACCTGTCAGATTTGTAATAGAAAAGACATACAACAACAAAAAATAATCATTCAAAAATTAATATTCCTAAAAAGGATTTTCTAGAATATGCATATATTACTACAAAACATTCCTTTATTAATATCAATTTTGTTATATTTAGTTTTCATATATCAATATAAAAATAGTTTATTGTCATGTTACTTTTTTTCAGGAAGATTATGAAAATCCCAAAGGATCAACGAGCTGATATCCCAAATATGTCAGTAGGAATGTCCAAAAAAGTGTACAAAGAGATGGTCAAATAAATGGACATAATTGCGTTGCAAGAGGAGCCATCTCAACAACAACGTGCTTCAAATGTATGGAATCATTGAATTTTTCTATTAGGTACATATAAATAAATAATTTAGCATTAACTATTAATTTTCAAGTATCTTCTTGCAGAAAACAAAACAAAATGGAACCCATTTAACACATAAAACAGGACGACAAGGAATAAAAGGGTTGATAACAAAGTTTGTAAGTAATTGTTATTTTCTTATAACAACTTACGATTTCATTTTTGTATATTTTAAGTTGTTTTACATCAACCATCCTTGAATGTCTTCAAACAAGTGCTAACATACAAAGAAGAACCATACGAATAATTGATTAACATTGGGTTAAGTATGGGTTGTGAGTATATGTTGGCATATAAAAAATTAATTGTGGAATTTGTAAGTATCTATGTTGTTTTACTTATCTCATTTTGTAATTAATGCAACAAAAAAATCATTTATATTAAATCTATGATTTATTATGGGGTATAAAACTTGCAGGAAACAAAGTATGGAAATGTGCCAACAGAAGAGTTATTGACAGAAGGCATGAGATTTGGTTTTGAAAAAATGTGTATCATTCAAGAGTCAATTCTTTGTATGGTACGCCACTTTTCAATTTACATTCATGTATATTATGTATTTCAATTATCATTATTCTCACCAATGTAGATACACTCATTACACTTTGTTTTTATTTTTGTAGATGGAACTTGAAGAAGAGGAAAATAGTCGAGGCAATCGACAAAACATTCGACCAAATAACCCAAGTCATGGAAGTAGCTCGAGCACTAACAACAGCTCCAACAAAGAATGATGCTCAATATATTTGGATATCAATGCAAGTTGTTGTATTTTTTGAAATAATTGTCTGTGAAAACCAAACATTTTGTTTAATGTAATGGACATAATGTCCCAATTGAAAGACAAGGGGTTACCAATAAGTGTCCCATTTTGTATGACAAAGAATCTCTTATTCATATATAATAAAATACGTTTTATTTTATTCTACTGCATTGTCCAATGTCACTGTGAAATGTTACATCACTGATTAAATATATGGATGATTAAATATTATAATGAAGAGATGCGAAATTTGATGATATAACAAACTAATCCAAACATCATATCTAAATGCACTTCTCAAAAATTAATTTATATGAATACTATTATAAGATATATGTCAATTTTTTTGATGAACAATGGAATTAAAAAATAACAATAATTGCACTGTCACATGTCGATGTTTCTAAAAAGAGAAAATGAACACTAATGCGTTTAATGCTAAAAAACACCGGTGCGGTAATAAAATGCGCTCAGGTGATGTAATACAATGAATCAACACCGAGCGTAATACTATTTTAGCAACAAAAAATATAATAATAAAAATCAGCCTTATGATGCATTTAATTAAAACGATGCACCAATGCTTCTGTATTAGACTTCTGCATCGGTGCATTCTAAATTTCATGCATTGGTCGGGTTTGTCTTGTAACACACCGGTGCATGGTATCATAGATTCGACCGGTGCACTGTTATTATTAAAGCATCGATGCATTATTATTTATAAGAGCACCGATGCCTCAATATTTTTTTGACTGCCCTAATGCTTTGAATGAAATGTAAGCACCAATGCTTTAAGTTTGAGAATGCATCGGTGTGTATACACCATGAAGCGCATGACGTAGAAAAACATTCGCTAAAACCTCCGACCACCCATATATTTTTAGTTATAATTAAGTTATGTTATAATCTCTGCAAAAACATTCGCTATCGAAAACATATGTTTTAGCGACAGTTTTTTTGACAATTTTTGCCAATTTTGTAACACTAAAAACCTTCTCTATAACCCCCGCTACAAGGTATTGTAGTTGTAGTGTGTGGGACATGATTCGTAAAAGGGGAAAATAGGGTCCTGGATTTTGTTATCTTTGCAAAGCCGAGGAGGAAACAATCTCACACCTATTCCTTCATTTCCCTTTCTCTGTCACCATTTGGGAAGAGATTAGTGGGTAGGTTGGTCTTCGTCTTTTATGGATAAAGAATTATTTGAAAGAATGCTTGTTGGAGTTTTTTAGATCCCATTCCATGCTAAAATGGAGACGTTACCAACTCTTGTGTGTTGGGGCATTTGGATTACTAACAACAATTTACTGTTTGATGGTGGAGGAAAACCCGCCTTCCAGGTAGTCTGACAAGTTATGGGATTGATGGAATTTTTCAATGTCCTAGTGGTTGCAGCTCGGCCCAGAGACATCAAGCCTCCATAAATTGATCAATTGGTGCCTTGGGGGTTCTTCAACGATGCTTCTTAAGATCAAGGTCTAAATTGTGTTGTTGGATTCATCTTGTTTTTTAATGGTTTTCATTTTGTTACAAGTAAGGCTCGATTGGGTGCTAGATCCAATAACTTTGGTGAGTTTAATGCATTGTATGGATTGATGAAACTTGCCATCGACCACAAAATTCCTACTCTGCAGATAATTGGCAACTCTAAACTAGTTATTGACTCGATGTTAGGACATGCATAGATCACAAACAACACTGTCTTTCACATTGGTCACAATGTTAAAAGAATCTCGAGATCATTTCAGAAGATTGCTATTAGGCATATCTACAAAGATCTTAATTCCAGAGCTGATATCCTCTCTAAGGAAGCTCTAGCTGGTGATGTAAATTGTTTGGTGTTAGAAGAATACGATTGTGGTTCTTTGGTCTATAGGGAGACAATCTCGTTTTTTTTAATGCGTTTGCAGTAATTTTTTTGTTGATTTTGGTCATTCTTGGGATGAGGGGCTTCGATAGTATTTAAAGATCATAATTATTTCCTTCATGTTGACAATTATGTTAGATCGAGATGGGTAATGTATTCAACTTGACTTCATTGATGTCGCACAATGCACCTACTGATTGTAACCTCTCTTGCTTGTACTAGAAGATATGTTTTTTTCCCAAGGAAAAAAAAAACATATCTTCTTCTTGTGGAAAAATCACTTTCACAGTAAATTGCTGGTGTATTTTCTAAGTTGTGGCACAATACAAGTATATTTTGGATAAGTCTTTGTGAAATTCTCTTTATAAATTCACTATGGTATTGATAAAAATCTAAGATAGTCATAAATCCTTTCTAAACATTTCACTTGGATAATTGTTTTGCAATCATTGGTTCACAACTTATTTAGGGCGATTGTGATGATCTAATTGCATGTTTAAATAACTCATTTTTCATAGAAGGAAAATTGATCATTGTTGATAAAATTCATAATTCAAGCTACTAGAATACTCACACCTTTGCAATAAACTTAGTTTGCTTGACCATAAGGATTCCCCTCTAGACTAGGATCACCCATGTCCTTAGTTTGAAGAGTGGGGCAAGGCCACCAAAGTGACAATGGGTGGCTTGCTTGATAGTGCCTCTAGGCTCTCTCGTTGAGGTTGGGAATTTTCCTCCTAGGTGAGAGTTTGAGCAGAAAATAACATGTTCATTAAATGATTCAATGAATGATTGCATGATTTGATTAATTTTTGAAATCATGTTTTTTCTTATTAAATTATGAAAACAATTCTAAATTTTTACATTAAAAATAAAAAGAGATTAAAAAAATCATCAACTAAAGTGACCTTGACGATACTAGCTATTAATATTAATCTTAGGTAAATATACCACTTGCAGATCTTACACTTAAAAATGCTTCATAATTAAAGAGCTTGAAGTTTCAAAATAATATAATTTATTTTCAAGATAATGGTTGCAAATTGTTTTAACCTTTCATATCCAACGTCATAAAATGAAGAAAATTTATTTTGGTATTGTGTTAACTTTTTGGAATTAGTGAAATTTGGTGATTACTAATAATCCATAAAACACCCATTGAACATCTTTTTGAAATAACCACTAGTTATATTCTTATTATTTATCTTTTTTTTCCAAGGAAAACCTCACAAGGAAATTCTCATGCACTTCCTTGCATTCCCAGATGGTACCTAGTGAAAACCCATAAGTGTTGATTATGCCATCTGAACTAGTAGGGACAATGAGTGAGGCACACAATAATGAAAACCAATTTGGAGAATCAGCCTCGAGACCTCCTGCATAAATCTCAAAGCATTCAACCACTAGAGCTAACACACCGACCTATTTTCATTTTCCACCTATACTAAAAATTGAATTCTAGTTAGTTTTAGCATTTAAGTTATTTTCACCACAAATTGATTTCTAAAGTTGGTGAAATTACTCTCTAAAGTTTTAATCAAGGAACAAAATTACAGAGTAGAATCCATAATAAAAATACTGAAAATAGTAGAGTAAAATCCATAATAATATGACATATCCACAAATTAAATGTTGAAATAAAACATTTATGTATCACTTTTCGTTGGCATCAACACGTTTGTCTTCCTCACTTGGCATGATAACATTGTTGTTGTAAAAAATATGTTTTGATCTTGGATCATGTCTTAGTACGAAGCACCAATCCTTATCCAAGACATCTAGGTAACAAACACTTGATTGCAATGTTTTGGGAAAACATAAGTCTCCTTCTTTTCATCCCACATATTTTTGGATTCAATACATATTAGCCCACTATCACAATATTCCTTTTCATTAATTTGGTCAAAGGTATCCCACCACTTGCATCTAAAAATAACACATTGGAAAGACTATAAGGCTAGTTGCATGATCTCCCATATCTTTTTGGTGTAACCTAACTTTCATTATAGTGGCTAGCACTAGATTGGTCAAATTTGACCTTCACTTCACATAAAGTGTGGCATGTCCATCATCAACATCCTTAGTGTGAAAATGATGTCCATATGCCCACATAGATGGCAACAAAAGCACTTGTAAAATATGTGCACAAAGGACAATGCCAAATGTCTAATAACATGATCAATACAAGTATAATACATGTTAAGGTGTTGCATCCAGTCCCTATGTTTAGTGCATCCTCTTCACCACACAAGCAATGATCACACACACACATTTCTCTTTGATATAGTTAGCCACCCAACTATTTATATATATCATTGACATTATTTCTTTTTAATGATCATGATAAGGCATGCTTCTACCATTCAACTATCTAAATTATTCTTGTCACTGTCCCGTTTCCTTCTCTTGTGACCCATGGTAGTATTGCCTCTACATTGTAATTTTATTTATTTATTGATGGCATCAATTTCTAAATTTGTTGATGTATTCATGAAATCAAAATGAATAGTATGAGATCAAATAAATAAATAATAATTCTATAGAAATTACCAAAATATAAGTGGCTTACTCTTTATCATGCACCTTTTTACATTAGCTTGGATTAGCTCACCTTCCCTTTCGTGGTAATCCCAAACTACTACGAGTGTTGTGACTTCAACTTGCTCAATGTACTCGCTAGTGTAACAGAATGACTCATATACTATGTACCCCTCTACCATACACCATTCCAATTTTTCCCTTTGTTGAACAAATTTTTTTAACCTTTTTATGAACCTCTCCAAGAAGAATATCCAATGACATGAGACCACCCTAGCTAATTCAACCTCATCAACTAGGTGAATTGGAAGATGGACTTGCAAGCTCACAAAACTCATGGACAATTCCTTCTCAAACAAAAAAAAATCTCAACTATCTCTCGACACCACCATGGAATCCTAGCCATGTGAATCTCCTTTGATGCAATCCAACGTAAAAATGTAGATAATTTTGATGTGGCACATTGAAGTCCTAGGGGAAGTTATGGTTGACAAAACCACACATGAGAAAACGATAATGGCACTGTAAAATAAACACATACACAATTAACTAGCATAATATTATGAGTGCATACCATATAACCTACACTTCAGTAAAAGAAGCATGTAATTCAAAAACATACCCTTAGAAGTTTCAAATGGAGATGGAAAATTTCCTTCTATGGTGAAGTGGCGTACTAAATTCCACTCATGTAGAGAAAGTGCCTTCACACCCAATATAACATCCTTTTATATAGACAAATCATCTTTCTTTGAAATCCATGGAATATCACCTTCTTTAAAATACTAAGAGTGACTGACTTCTTCTCTACTACTTACTTGTTTGGGCCAATACTGTTTTTTAGTATTTGAAAAGTAATAAGATCGCTGCTAACACCCAACGTGTCACTTTTTTTTATGATATGCACTTCCATAAAGAAGATGAAATGTGAAATGTTTTTTAATATATGCATGGGATCTAGTGAGCATGCAATCTTAAGATGCTCCCGATATGGAAGCTCATAAGATATAGATTTCCTTTTCATCCCAATGAAATTTTTATCAACATAGGTGTCGAAAAATCTATGATCATTGAAAATAGGTTCTCCACTTGAATAAAAAAACCTACAATTTCCTTCTTCTTCTCTATTTTAGATGCCCTAAAATTGTCTGTCAGTAATATTTTTTTATGTCTCCGGGTTATCTCTAGTTTACCATTGAAAGAAAATGTTTCTTTTCTATAACAATGGCCTTTTGGGAGGAATACTCTCGAGCAACCATACACTGGCTTTCCTAAGTTTTCAAACCACCTAGAATTTATAATTGATTCATATCATTTACATCCATGATACCCTTTTGTTATAAGACTTGCGATGTTATTGAATATAGAACATGTTACCACCAAAGAACATAGTTGCACCGAATTAAGTATGCCAAATAATATAATAGATATCAACAAATCAATCAACATGCTTACTAGGGAAAAATCATAGTCTTGGATAATATTGTGTGGTGTACAAACATTCCATACAATGTAAAAGACCTCTCCATCAAGATGGGTATTCATACATCATACATCATATACTTATATACATTCCCATAATTGCTTCAATTCATTGATCAATGGTTGGAGCTAGACATTCATTCTCTTCACTTCTTCTACCAAGAACTACAAGAGGCAACACAAGATGTTGATTCTTCAAAAACAACCATGGCAGGGTATTTTTATTGATCACTACCACTAGAACATAGAATAGTTGATGTTTTGGAGGGAATATAGGGTAACTCCATTGATGGCTATGCTTAATTAGAGGCTTCATACTTGATACTTGAATTAATTGGGTCATGTATTCACTATATGATTCATGGATATTAAATCTGTTGGGATCCACAAAACTCCTAGCTCACTTAGGTGTCAGGCATGCCAACCTTGCAACATGAATTATTCTTCAAAGCAAATATGCTTTGAATCCTTTGAATTATAGGTATGTGGCTCAATGTCTTATATTTTTACCCTTTTTAAAAAAATTGGCTACCTATTATGTCCATTTTAGACATATCAATTTGTCCATGTATTTGCCTCTATAAATGATACAATCATTCAGATGAACCTAATATGTTAGGTACACAATACCCAATGCTTTTAGTAGTTGATTTTCCTATTCGAAGTTACCAACGAGAAAATTATCACTTGGAAGTACCTTATCTTTTAATAACATGCAATCAATGAGCAATACAAGTGTATACTATCATTAAGCATACATACAATCCCTTTTCAATGTTTATTATGTGACAAGATTAATTGAAATATAGGGAACTTAATGGTTAGTTACCTCATTAGTGCGGAGAAACACACATCTGACATACCATACATTGCCTTCAAGTTGTACTGTAACATGGTTGTCCCTAGTTGGGTAGACCTTCACCCATGTCCAAAGAGGGGTGGTGGAACCAAATTTCAAGCTTTCAAAGAAGATATCAATGATATGACCATTTTCCCCAACTTCATCTTGGTGGAATGCATTTAAAAACATTTTCTTCAAGGGATATGTATCCTATAAGAAATCGTCCATACTAACTTCTATATCATTGTTTTCATCAATGATATTTGAAGAACCACTGCTACTGTAGATGTTTCGAATCAGTGACTCGAGACATAATAAGAATTAAATAGGTGGTTTATCCAACCATTATTGGCATGCATCCTCTTTGAGTTTTTCTCATTTGGTAATATTCCCTCAAGTTGAAGTTGTAAGAAAAACAAGATCGCGGAGCAATAAAATGAAAACAAATGCGGAAATAAAACAAAGAAGATACACAATACAATAGAGACACAGATATACGTGGTTCATCCAGTGTGGTCTACATCCACCAGATAAATTGCCAGGTCCTTCCTTTATTATTATCCAGCAAATGAAGAGATACAACCTATGACACACCTGCTGTAACTTCCTCTTCTTTCTCTCACAATGTCCTCTCTCATAATACAATATTCACAATGATACATAGCCGCAATACATTTCCCTCATAAAATAGGGTTTCCTTCTAGGAAAAAAAACCCTAACATAACTTCTACCGTCAGATATGCAACCTTATAATGAATGGTCCAAATTTACTATGAAATTACAATACACATTTACAAGGAAAATTTTCCTTCGGGGGCTTCACCCTCGAACCCCCGCCAGGGACCCGCTTTCCCTCATACCCCATAGGAGGGGCAAGCCCCCCTTGTAATCCCCCACATGGAAGAGTGTACATTCTTCTGGGGTGTAAAGTCTTCATGGGGTAGAGACATGACTGAAAACAAAGACCTCTGAATCAGGGTCCATAAACAACAATCTCCCATTTGGAGACTGATCTCAACAACTCCACCGCTATTGTATCTACTGGACTATGATCCTTCTTGGACCTGGAAAATTTATCATCCTCACCTTCATGCTTGAAGACCAAATGAAAATGAGCAAGAACTCAGTTTCTCCTTGTTTTCTCCCTTTGTTAACATGTCTGTAGGATTCTGGATAGTGTGTATCTTTCCAACTTCAAATGTCCATCTTCCAAAACAGATCATATGAAATTGTACCTCAGTTGTATATGCTTAGTCTTAGAATGGAAGGCTAAGTTATTTGCAAGATGAATGACACTCTCATTGTCACAATACAACTTGTTATTCTCTTGCTTCTTTTCCAATTATTCCATAAACCTCTGTAACCAAATCATCTTTTTACTAGCCTCTGTAGAAGCAACATACTCTTCAGACTCTGTTGTTGAAAGTAAAACAATATTTTGCAGTTTCAAAATCCAACTTACTGCTGTTCCACCTACAGTAAAAGCATACCCTATGGTGCTCCTCCTGCTATGTTTATCACTTGCCATATCTGAATCAACATATATATGTAGAACATTGTTTGAACCTCCAAAACATAATGCACGAGTAGCAATACCTCTCGAATACCTGAGAATCCACTTTACTGCCTCCCAATGTTCTTTACCTAGATTTTTCATATTCTTGCTCACAACTCCCACTGCATGTGCAATATCTTCTCTTGTGCAAACCATCACATACATCAAGCTGTCAACTGTTGATGAATAAGGGACCCTGACATGTATTCTATCTCCTCTTGCATCTTGGGACACATTTCCTTAGTTAATTTGAAATAGATGGCCAAAGGTGTACTAACTGGTTTTAAATTCTGCATTCTAAACCTCTCCAACACCTTATCTATGTACTCACATTGAGACAATGTCAATTTGCAATTTTTCCCGTTTCTTTTTATTCTCATACCAAGGATTTTCTTTGCGTCACCCAAATCCTTCATCGCAAATGAATTAGATAATTTCTTCTTGACCACATTTATATCCTCCATATTAGACCTTGCAGCAAGCATGTCATATACATACAATAGCAAGATAATATAACTTCCATTTTCTAGCTTTTTAAAATAAACACAGTGATCAAAATGACATCTACTATAACCTTGTTTTGTCATAAACCTGTCAAACTTCAAATACCACTGCCTTGGATCTTTCTTTAGGCCATACAATCTCTTCTTCAACTTGCATACCAAATTTTCCTTCCCTTTGACTTCATACCCCTGTTGCATATAAATCTCTTCCTCCAAATCCCCATGGAGAAAAGTTGGTTTTACATCTAATTGTTCAAGATGTAAATCTTCTACTGCCACAAGACTTAAAATAGTCCTAATTGAATTCATTTTTACAACATGAGAAAACATTTCATCAAAATTTATACCTTTCTTTTGTGCAAACCCCTTTACAACAAGTCTATCATTGTACCGCTTTTTTCCTCCATCTTCTTTCTCCATCTTGTAAACCCATTTATTTTGCAATGCTCTTTTTCCTGCAGGCAATTGAACCAAATACCAAGTCTGGTTATTTACTAGGGAATCCACTTCCTCTTTCATGCTTTGCTCCCACTTATTTCTAGTGTTTACCTGGATTGCGTCTTCATAACATTCTGGTTCACTAGAATCAATCAACAATAAATAATACAATGAAGGAGAGTATCGTTCATGGGGTATACTTAACCTGGTAGATCTTCTAACAACACTTGTAGGAGTTTGAGGTACTTGTTGCTCCTGTTGTTGTACATTTTGATTTTCTGGTACCTTTGAAATTTCTTTTTCAGTGGTCTCATCAACCACTGTGTATTCTGTTTTTTCTTTTTCTTGTATCTTTCCTTGCAATTGATCTTTGTACATAACCTTCTCATTAAATATGGCATATCTACTCCTAATGATTTTATGATTTTCATAATCCCATAAGTGATAACCAAAATCATTAACACCGTATCCAATAAAGGTACACTTCTTGTATTTTTCCTCAAGCTTTGTTCTATTTTCTTTATCAATATGGACAAATGCTTCACAATCGAAAGTATTAAAAAAATAATAGTTTACCTTTTTACTTGTCCATGCCTCCTATGGAATTCTACCAGCTAAAGAGCTTGAATCTCCTCTTTTTATTAAGTAAACAACGATATATACAACATCTACCTAGGACTGTAAGGGAAAACCAACATGCAATCTCATACTCCTTACACACTCCATGATTGTCCTATTCATCCTTCCTGACACAACATTTTCTTGTGGTGTTCCTGGAACTATCTTCTCTCTACGAATCCAATGGTATGAACAATAATCATCAAACTCCTTGCTGCAATATTCACCTCCATTGTTTAATCTGAGACACTTCAACCTTTTTCCTGTCTCATTCTCAGCCAAAACTTTCCATTTCTTAAAAGTATCAAAAACATCATATTTTTGTCGAATGCAATAAACCCAAGTTTTTCTAGTTGCATC
>SNQJ01S0155431.1:0-17995 GCA_010110895.2 Picea sitchensis | reverse complement strand
CCCCCTATACTCCCCCGTGTGAAAGAGTGTACATTCTTTTGGGGTGTAAAGTCTTCATGGGGTATAAACACAACTGAAAAGAAAGACCTCCGAATCAGGAAGATAATCAGGCTCCACAACCAACACAAATTGTAGTGGGGTGCAATGATAGATGATAGATATATCATTCGTAATCTTAATCTCAATTGAAAAATGAACATTAAATCAATGAAATTAGGAAATCCAATACCTTTAGTATGTTTACAAATTAGACCAAACATTTATTAGAAACATGGAAAAAGTTTCCCAATACACATGCAACCAACCACTTTAGAAAATAAATGTCAAATTAAGCAAGAAATTTACATTGATTCCATTAAAAATATGATTTCTCAATTATCTTTTTCTTATGCACCAAGGGGATGTCTAAATGTAGTCCTAATGCAAGCTACCTTTTACAAGCAATCAATGGTCTATGAAAGTTATATTTTATTAATAATTTATCACCAGAAGACATACTACGAATTGTATGCACACCAACAAATCTCAATGTCTTCGTTTTCATAAATAACTATTTTCCATTGGAGTGTTCCTCAAACAAAAAAATTGTGTTGAACAATGAGCACCTACAACTATTATGAACCCTACAATGTTTCCATGACCATGTGGAAGTTCATCGATCTATAATAGGTTCTTCCTGTCAATATTTCTTGAAGCATAAATTCATTCACATACTATACATGGAAAACCTATGTTTGTATTTAATACATTTCAAGTAATTAGACTAACTATAAAGAGAACCACAAAATGACATAAGTGAGACCATTGATTGAGAGGAGAAAACACATGTAAAAGGATAAACAACCCAAAAATTTTAACATGTATCTTAGAGTTGGAAATCATATAAGTATTACCACAAAAGAAGAATTTGGTTCCAACATTGCGCACAAGCAAGGAAGACGACCAAGTGCCATGTAAATTGTGATTGCAACATTTGTTTGGTATTTATTATGGATTTCATCTGGAAATAAGAAGTCATCACTACCGTCTAACAATTAAATGAATCTTGGTGTGTACTTGGACATTGTTGCTCTTTTCGTACAAATTTTTGGACCTCCTAGTATAAATGTTTTAGATAGTATTGTATCATACTTTGGCTTACTATAAATCTCTATTCATTCAACAAAATGAGATAGGTTGGTCAATTTTGAAAAAAACACATAGGATATGGCTTCCAACTTTTAAAAAAAGAGCATATGGAGGTGTTCCTATGTTTATATTCTATATCACCTATCATATCCTTCACAATAATGGGAGGTATTAAGCTGCCATCTTGGGGTAGTCATTCATTAACATAATGAGACAATGTGACATGAAGTATACACCTTCAACTCTTTACATTTTGAACAACCACATATTTTTGGGGATTCATAAAAGAGATCTAGTTCATGGTGACAAACCATTGACCTAGGATGGATGCTAGAAGATGGCATGTTATAGTTACTAGGGTAACATGTCTCTCCATTTTCATTTACCATCTACTTGTAGTATCTTGCTTAGTATAAGAGCTTGCAACATTTTTGTGTAGGTTGAATTGGTAGCATATTATGTGCATGCAAACTCAATCGTCAATACGGATCTTGCAGAAATTAATGCACAATTACTCAAATACATGTAAAAATATAGCATATATTCAATTCAATAATCAAAATATAAATAAAATACAGACTTAGTACAAAAGGAAAGGGGGAACTTGGTGGACATGGAAGGATATGGAATGAGGAAACTGAACAAGAAACCATTTGATATTACCACTTTTCCCCCAACATTTGAGCCAAAACCACAACCACAACCAGTACATGTCTACTCTTAAAAGAAAGTGTAGGAATCTTGCAACATTATAACTTCAAACATAATTTAGATGGTCTTTTTTAAGTAATTGGCATGACTAGTTATATTAGTATCGACGCGGTTGTTGACACAAGATAAAGTGGTGTGCTTAATCTTATTATGCACTAACAAACACAAAAATATGTTGAAACCTCTACAAAGTACAATGTGTAGAGGTTTACACTTCCATTTTAGTTTAAATCTATTACTTTGGTGCATCTATTGTATTATAACAAACTGGTGTGCTTGATACTGAAAAATGCACCATGTGTCGAGTTTTTTAGAAGACAATGTATTTTTCATCAATGTATTGAAAAAGGAAACCAAAAAGGAGCACTGTTTTTATTTGTAAAAGTGATTTGAACAAAAGTTTTGCTCCATTATTATGCCAAAAATTAGATGGAGACTTTTGCAAGAGAGGTTGACCAAATAAGATATCAAAGTGGATGAAATTTTTGAAGACCATAATTCTCAAGGGGTTGTTATGGGTTGCATACAAATATGTAGAGGAGAAATCTAAGATATGTAATGTCATTCTCTTCATCTCAATAAATTTTATTTGTTTGATTCACAAATTCCTTGAAATTTTGATTTATTCCTTTTCATATTTATACCGCATTTGAACAAAATAGAAGGGTTAAGACTCACCTTTAGTGTTGTAAACCCTATATTCCTTTTTGTTTCCCTCTAGTTTTTTTGGTTGTTGCAAACCTTAGCAATAAGATTTTAGTTTCTTTACCCTTTGAAATGATATTTGTTTTTTGGGGGCTTTGAGTATTTGTTGATTAGGGTGTTTATTGTCCTAAATGGTGCTTTGGACGTAAAGGATATCTCAATGTGTTGGGGTGCCTCATTGCCTTAGATTATAAACCCTATCCTTGTGAATATTTTTATTTTTTTTTTGAGTTGAGAAGGGCACATTATACAATATAAATGCATCGATGCATTTAGTACCGTATAGTGCACCAGTTGGCACAAAACTTGCAAGACTCTCAGTTGAGGATTTTGTATATTTGTGCATCGAGCTACACAATATTCCTTATAGATTTAAATGCACCAATATGTATTACTGTATCATGCACATAGGTGCACAATACTGTAGAAAAGTGCACAACTCAACCCAAAAATGTTTTAGAAGCTTGTTGCAGTTTTAGGTTAAAATTATTTGCCTACTTTGTAAAACACATTTCATAATTTGTACATTTCATTATGCAAATAATTTTTTGATAGAATATGATGATATAAGATCAAGCAAAAAAACTGACTGCAACAAGCACAAGGGAATCACATAGCAAGAGGAGAAAAACACAAGTCACTTGAAGTTTTTATATATAAGTAATATTTTTTGAATTATATGTGGGTTTAAATGATGTGTATTAGTTAACATGTGTCATTCAAAGCAAAACTTGAAATTTGTTTAGAGAATATTGTTCAAAATTTGAGTGGAAAAGACTGTAATTTTTTTTTTTTATGAAAATGATTCAAACAAGGGAACTGGGAACAAAAGGTGATCAACATGAAGTTTTTCTTTGACTTTTTACTAATAATGCACTTCTTCATAATAATATCCAATAAATTTCAAACATTTGATTTCACATATGTTGAATGTTGTGTAGGGTACCCCAATAAGGGAATAAAAGGCCCTCTCAAGAAGAAATGAATTACAAATGATCTAGGAGGATCTCCACACAAGGAATCATTACTTTGCACACCACAAAGAAGATCATTAAAATACTAATTGATGGTAGGTGCAAAGAATAATTAATACCGATGAATGATTTATTTGAAATGTAAAAATGATTAATACTTTAAGTGAGTGAGAAACTCATGTATTATTCATGCAAATTGGAAAAATGATTAATGCTTGAAGTGAGTTTGAGAATCTCATGTATTATTCATTTAATTGTAAAAATGAGAAATTAGTTTTGTGAAGAATCCAATCACAAATTAGTTTCTTAATTTTAAGGGGAAATTAGTTTCCTAGTCTCAAGGAGGAAGTTAAGAGTCTCATGACTTGGTTTTGACTCTTCCTCACTTTACCACATGTGGTTTCCTAGTCTCAAGGAGGAAGTTAAGGGTCTCATGAGTTGGTTGAGATGCTTTCTCATTTTTGTCCTTGAGTTGTTATTAGATACTAAATTTGTGGATCTTGTCTCCTTGAGTTATGGAGTTAAGGAAAAATAAATAAACTCCTTATAAAAACTCTAGGTTTCATCTTTGGATGAATCCTTTATGGATCATCCCTTGCTAGAGAGAGAGCTCAAGTGTACTCCTTCTGGTGCCTGAAGAAATGTCACTTATGTGAGAGCCTTAAGTTCTCTTTTGTGTTAAAGAAGGTTGCTCCGGGTTTCAGCCCTGTAAGGAGCATGTTCCATATTTTGTGAGAAGATTTCATCCCTTTCAAAGGAAGGATAATCAAGTGATTCGTATTCCAAGCGGATCCAGAGATGTAGCCAAAAGGTTCTGGTGAAATTGATTAACAACTCAGTGATTTCTTACCTCATGTGTGAAATTTTTGTCTCATGTTTTCTTATGCATGTTATTTATGCAATTATGATTATTAATGCATTAAGTAATGGATATATGAGACTAACAACATATTCACCAAGTTAATATTCAATTTGGATTCAAGTCTTCATAAGCACATCTTTTCACCTTTGATGCAATCAAGTTCAATAGATCAATTGTAAATATGACCTTAGTTAAGTGGCCTATAACCAAGCCAAGTTTGGTATCAGTGTCACCCCCAGTTTCAGATCAATAAAGGATGTAAATGATGATGAATTTACCATTAATTCATCTTGAGTGGTGTGGGAGGTTAATGACAAATGGGAAAATATTTTTATAACATTGTGAGGGATATAGTGGAAAGAATGTATAGACATTCTTTTCACTTATTGTAAAAAATCAATCCAATGAATCTAAGAACCAAGTCATGTTTAAACTACAACAGACATTTTTGGAGCAACAAACAATGAGACATGTGGGATTTGCAATAACAAAATTATACAATAACAAAAGATAATCATTTAGAAACTGTTTTTGTGAAACATGTTTTCTATAATATGTATATACTAGTCAATAAAATTACCAAATTAAAATTCCTACTATTTTTACCTCATAAAAATATGAATCGATTTTTATTGTTCTTCTTGTTTTTCAAGAAGATTAAGAAAATTAAAGACATCAAATGAGATGATACCCAAAACATGTTGGTAGGAATGTCCAAAAAGGTGTACAAGGAGATCGCCAAATAAGTAATAATAATTGAATTGCAAGAAGAGCTATCCTAACAACAATGTGCATCAAATGTATGTAATCATTGATTTTTTTTTTGTATGTGCAATTGATGAATTTTATCACATGAAATACTCATTTTTAATTTTTATTTCTTTTAACAAAAAAAAATATAAAATAGAATCCATTCATCACATAGAATGGGACAACAATATATAAAATATTTAATGGCAAAATCTGTGAAGAGTACTTACCTTTTCCTTGTACATTTCATATTTGTTGTGCTTTTTATATTTTAATTAATTTATAATCATCCATGTATGTTTTCTACAATATGCTCATGTAAAAAGAAGAGGCGTCTGAACATTTGATTGACATTGAATTCAATATGGTTTATGAGTATATGATGGAGTATCAACGATTAATCGAACAAATTGTAAATAGCTATGATGTTTTACATGCCCTATTTTATAAACATTGGAACAACAACAAACTTTCACTTATATTTAAACGTTGCCATGGAATATAAAAATTGTACAAAAACAAGTATGGAGTGGATCCAACAAAGGATATGTTGCAAGATGATACGATTCACAGTTTCAAAAGAATGTGTATTATTCATGAAGCACTCACTGCTATTGTACTTTATCGATTCTCGCAATACCATAAATGTAGATATACTCGTTACAATTTATTTCTATGTTTGTATATGGAAGATGAAGAGGTTGGACAAATTTGAGCTAATCAGCAAAACATTGCAAATAACACAAGCACATCCCTTGCAAATGATGAAGAAATGAGTTTGGAAGTAGTTTGAGAACTAACAACAACTCGAGTGATGAATGATGAACAATATAATTGAATGCTATCAATTTTATATTTTGGATTTGTAAAAATAAAACATTTTGTTTAGCATGGACCTTTATATTGTCCAATTTGTTATGATAATGGATTATCAATAACCGTGACAATTATTTTTTGACATTTTGTTTATTGTCCCCATTATGTATGGCAGATGGTTCCTTATTCTTATATAATACAAAGGGTTTCTTATTCTTTTCTTTTCCTTGAAAATAAATCCTCAATAAACTTCCAAGCATTTCCCCATATTCCAAGGATGGTACCTAGTGTAAAGCAAGCGATGTAGACCTAGTGCGATTAACCCCGCGGGAATCAAACCAAGGACCTGCACATCATGTCGGATTATCAACAATCATCTTGGAAATAGTGGCACCATCCGATTGAGCTAACCCTTAGAGCTAATGGGTTTTTTATTCTATTGCAGTGTACAATGTTCTAAAATGTTATATTGCCAATTATATATGTGCATCATTTACATTATTACAATGAACATTGTGTAATCAACTAATATATATTTTTAAATGATACAATATAATAATGCAATGGTCATATCCAATTGAATTAATCAAAATATTAAAAACAATATTATTATAAAATTTATTTGAGTTTCCGATGAGTAACTGAATTTTTATTAAAAAAAACAAGAAGCTACATTTGCATACCTGCAAAAAAATTAAATTACATGTGAGGGATTTTGGTGCTAAAACATATCGATGCATTTTTATTCATTTCTATGCATCAATGTGTTTAAATCATTTGTATGCACCAACACATTTAAATAATTTGTACACACCAGTGCATTTAAATCATTTGTACGCACAAGTGCATGTTTAATATATAAGCCTTGGTATGCATGATATTATAGAACATACCCATGCTCCTTTCATGTATGTATACATTGGTGCTCTTTGTATGTATTGGAGCATTGATTCTATTTATAAATAAAAAACATTGATGCAATAAATGTGCATTGCTGATTTTTTAACTAACAAAGAATCAATACTCATAACTATTCTAAGTGCACCAATGCTCCTTATTACAATATGTTGATGCAGGTGTTTAGCCCAAGTTAACTTTCACATGGGATGCACCATGCAAATATGACCAATTTAGAATCTCCGCCATAATTAAGATGACCCCTCCATCTTGCGATGCTGGCTTACCATATTTTGCATTTCGATTATTAGATTTTCATGTATTTTAATAACAAAGGTTATTGGTGGTTTTGTGCATAAAATGAAATTACAAAATGAAAGAGATGCAATAAAGGGAAAATCACAAACAACAAAATTAGTAAGTTGTATATAAATCAAAATACACATTTCTATTTGTTGGCACAGAGGCAAACCCAGGGTTCAACTCCAAGAGCGCACCAACAAGCCCTAACTACTGGCCCTTTCAACAACACATGCGAAGAAGATGCAGTCTCACCCGAAGAAGTTATGAGGGGGTTGCAGGACAGGGATGTCTACAACCAAGGGGAATATCAAGTGGATCTAATAAAAGAACAACACAACATTCATATATAACCTATCAACTTAGATTTATTCTGCACATCTACTTATCAGATCTAGATTAATAATGCAATCAAAATATATCAAGGACATAGACAAAATACCAATCACACACAACACCAAGTATACGTGGTTCACCCCCTCTCTAGGGCTACATCCACAAACCCGTGCTTTATAATATATTAAGATGAAAGCATACAGTTCTGATCTGCGCTCTTAACCAACAAATCTCTCTCTTCTCTCTATCTCTTCCCCTTCCTGCGCACCTAGATGCAGGGTTGATATTCACACCCAATTGAAGATCTTACAATACCAGAAGGCTCTCCCACTTAGCACTTCCCTCAAATAAAAACAACGATCATACCAACAACAACTAGATCAAGTCTAGTAATAATGACAACAACCACAACCCAGGTCCTTTTGACCTTTATTTATACATTACAATAGCTCACTGACATCCTTAGGCCAAAGCCTAGGTGTCAAAACCCTAGATACCAAAACCCTAGGTCAACTTAACCTGCGTTTTCAGGGCTTCACCAACCTGTCTTTCCTTCCTTCTCGCGCGGTTCTCCAAAGCATATAAAGATGGATTTTTCCACTTGCTGAGTTGTCCACGATCCTTCTTCCTTGATGATTTGTCATCCTCGATCTCCACTTCCAACGATTTGCTTTCTCGGGCTTCGCTCCATCTTTTCTGATATTTTTCTCACTTCGACCCAGTAACAGTCACTGTGTCTTCTGCGCAGTTTGCATTTCACCTTTTCTTCCTTGATCTTCACTCCCTTCCATAACCAAGGGCCAACAGGCCCCCAACACACACCTATGACTCGTCCCGAGGCACTTCAGATATGGGCTTCCTATTTTACTTCGACTTCAGACTGCGCAGTGTAGCCTTTAATTTCTGCTCTATGCCTCCTCTCCTTCCCTTGTGTAGACTGTCTTTTCTGTGTCTGGTACCCAGTTTCAACTGCACCTGGTACCTAGACCCTTTTCCTTATGCTTCTACTGAGAGTTGTGAGGTAGCTGGTTGTGATAGTACAACTTCAGCTAGCTCCCATTCACTAATCCTTCCTTCCATTCTCCCTTTAAAGTCTTCAACTATGCAACTCCTCCTTATGTAACATGAGCGACCTCATATGGTCTGAGCCAATGCGTTATGAACTTCCCAGGATGCTTCATGAACTTACCGTCGTATACCAGTACCAAATCACCTTGTTTAAATTCCTTCTTCTTGATGTGCCTGTCATGGTAGGCCTTCTCTCTTTCCTTCTGTACTTGTTGATGGAATCCTACAATAAATTTGTCTTCTTCCAATTCGACCAACTGTGCAAGCCTATCTTGAACAACACCAGTATCATCCATATCTGTAAAGGCAACAATTATTAAGCTTGGCACCAAGTATTCCATTGGAACAAGAGCTTCGAGACCATAAACCAACTTGAAGGGGGTCTGCATTGTTAACTTCTTGTAAGTGGTTCTATAGGCCCAAAGTACTATTGGTACTCTTAAATACTAGTCATCCCTGTTCACACTGCAAATCTTGGTTAGTGATGTCTCCAAAATCTTGTTGAACGCTTCCACTTTCCCATTTTCTTGTGGATGGTAAGGTGTGCTCTTCTGATGGCAGACTGCAAATTCCTCAGTCAAGGCTTCAACAATCTTATTTATGAAATGTGTGCCTTGATCACTCATATGGATCTTAGGGCATCCAAACCTAGTTATGATGTCATCAAATATGAAGTGCACAACTGTGGTTGCACTACAGTCCTTAAATTCTCTTGCTTCAGCCCATCTAGTCAAGTATTCTGTCACGGTGATGATGTACCTTTCTCCTGTGTTCTTTCCTGGTGGGTTTATAGTTCCCATGAAGTCAATGGCCCATTTCTCGAATGCTTGTAGGGTCAACTATGGTGATAATGGAATTTCATCTCTTCTGGATGGTTTCCCAACTCTTTGGCATACGTCGCAGGCACTGGAATAGTCTTTAGCATCTTTGTGTAAGGTAGGCCACCAAAGGCCAGCTCTAAGAACCTTCTGCGTAGTTTCTTTCCCTGCATAGTGTCCTCCTACGATGCCTTCATGAGATTCTGTAAGGATCATCAATCGCTCTACTTCCATAATGCACCTTCTTAATATCTCATCAGGTCCCATCTTGTACATATGTCCAACTATAAGCGAAAAGTATGCAACGCACACTACTAGCTGTTTCTTCTAGGGAATCGTATATTCACTAGGTGCCATTCCTGTTGACAGGAACTAGACTATTTATGCGAAGTGGTCATCAATATTTCTAATAGCTAGCAGTTGTGCATCTGACAATGCATCCTCCAAACTAGTAGGATCGTCTCCATGTTCCAACCTCGACAAGTGGTCAGGACCTTTGTTCATTCTTCCTGGATTTACTATGATATCGAAGTCATATTCTTGAAATAGCAGAATCCATCTGCATATTCTTTCCCCCAAAACTGGCTTGTTCACTAGGTATTTCAGTGCAGAGTGATCAATAAACATTTTAAAGTGTCCTCCCAACAAGTAGTGGCGAAACTTATGCAATGCGTACACCATGGCTAACCCTTCTCGCTCAATGGTGGTCTAGTTGACCTCTGCATTTGATAGCTTCCTGCTATCAAAATCTTATGGGTGATCAATATCTCCTTCACCAGGTTGTGCTAACACTTCCCCTAAGGCAATAGAAGATGCATCAACATGGACATGAAACTCCTTACTCCAATATGGAATCACCAGAATAGGCGCAATAACCATTTTCTGTTTCAGTGTGTTGAAGCTCTGTTGGCATTCTTCTGTCCAACTAAACTGACAATATTTCTTCAATAGTTTCTCCATAGGTGCTGTGATCTGAGCATATCCTTTGATGAACTTCCTGTAATATCCTGTGTGTCCCAAGATAGTGCGTAGCTGTTTGACTGAAGTAGGAGGTGGCAGATCAACTATAATGGCAATTTTAGTTGGATCAACGAGCAATCCCTGCTTGCATACAATATGACCTAACAACACTCCAAATGGTGAGAAGAAGATGCACTTCTTCATATTCAAAGCAATTTGACACTGCCTGCATTTGTCCAACATTAGCCTTAGACATTCAATATGATTCTTCAATAAACTAAAGACATTCCAATCATCAAAGTATGCCTCTAGAAATTTATGCAAAAAATCCTTGAATGCTTCAACCACCACCCTGGAAAATATGGCTGGGGAATTATTTAATCCAAATGGAATCACTGTATACTGATAAGACCCCCATTCTGTTGCAAATGTGGTCTTGTGGCGATCTTCTTTAGAAATCCAGATCTGATGGTATCCTGAAAATCCATCTGTAAAAGAATATACTTCCTGGCCTCCCACATTATCTAACACTTCGTCAGTGAATGGTGTAGGGAAGGGGTCGTGCAAACAAGCATCATCCAACTTTCTGAGATCTACGCAGATCTTGATCTCTCCTATCTTCTTGTCTTGTACCACCATAGGGTTAATCCATTCTGACTCTTCCACAGGTTCTATAATTCTTGCTTCCAACATTCTATCAAGCTCAATTTTCACTTTCTCTTTGTACATAGGGTTCAATTTGTAAGGTATGTGTTTGACTAGTTGATCATCTTGCTTCAAAGGGATCCTCATCTCTCCCATAGGCCCTTTAATGCCCTTCATATTAATGAACTTGGTTGTAAACAAGTCCTGATATTCATGCAGTAATTCTGTAATCTTGTCAATGGTAGCAACATCCCAATAATCTCCGACATGAGCAAGCTTCGGGGTCTATTATGTTCCAATATTAACCTTCTTAATATTGGTTGGCTATCTAATGATTGGTAACTCAACTCCTGGTCCTTCCACATCTCTTTGTCCTTTTGTTTCTATAATTTTCACCTTTCTTGTATCATCGTATTCATCAATATTGATGTTGTAACAACCTTGTAGATTTTGTAGAGGCGCAGTCCATTTGTCCTCGTCTTGCTCTAAAGGGAGGCTAGAGGCCTCCTTAAATAATTTATGTCTAACAATCTGTACTGCTTGATCTACTGAAGGATATTTAATTTCAAATAAGAAGGTGGTTACAAAATTTTGAGTCATACCTTTCCAATCTATAGTGATGAGGCACAACTCTGCTTGAAGGTACTAGTTGATAGGTGTCGTGTCCAGTGTGTTGATGAATTTGTGTCCCCATTGTTCTTGAGGAACGTTGCTCCAGACTTCCTCATAGCTTCACACATGGTCCTTGGGGAAGCTTTGACCTATGTATCGAACTTCACAGCCTTCTACTTGTGCCGAGAATCGCACTGTCATCAAGGTACGACACTGTACCCAACCTGTAATATTACTTTTGTGTGCCCCCCACCATCTTGCTGGGTTTCTCTCAGGGCCTCATCCATCACCAACAATCTTTGTTGCATTGGTACACTCTCTTCAAAGTCTGAGAAGAAGGTTTCTAAAGGATTTAGACCATAAAAGGTGGGTAAGTTACTTAATGTTGTGTCGATCCAACAAACTTCTCTAGTTAGCCTAGCACATCTTCTTGTAGATACTTCATAAATTTTATTCTGCCAATTCTCCAGTGCTTCTTCTGAGTCTGATGAGCATACGTTGTCACTTCGCCAGCTTAATTTTCCATCGGCTGTAGGATTAATGTAGTCATGTCATCTAGCTGTTAATTTGTATATATTTTCCAGTTCATATGTGTGGTCTTCTTCTCTAATGGGCTCTATGTACCATTGACCTTCTTCTGGATCTAAGGGTGAAATGACCCTAAGGCCATATTTTTCAAAATTCGTACGTCTTTTCTTTAAATCAACCACAGTGGAATTGTTGAAGGCCCAATCAATTCCTAACAATGCAGGGTAAGGGCAACTGTCATCAACTATCTCAATTACCTCAAAATCTGCAAATGTTCTTACTCCATTAATATCCACAGGGACATGTTCCAATCATCCAAAGGGCCCGATAGCTTGCTGATTATCCATCCTAAGCCTGATAGGGGAATAGATCAACTTTGGTTTTCCCATCAGTGCCCAGGTTTGCTTCGTCATGACATTGACCTCCGACCCTAAGTCGAGGACTACATAATCTATATCATATTCACCTATTTGAGCATTCAAATGTAATTCCTCATTGGTGCTTCTCTTCTTATCGATTTGGTGTACTTCCCTATTCAGTAAGGGGTCTATCTTTCCTAGATCATATTATCTAATTAAATTTTGTAGTTCTTGGACAACACTCTCATCCTGAATCAACTTAACACAATTATATATAAATTCCATGAGATTGCTTACCTCTTTTCCTTCTCTTGGAAAAGCGGACTGATCAAATGCCCGAGACATTCCATATTTTCTCACTTTTGGTCTTGTCTTTGATGAGGAACCTCGGTCTCCTTTGAACTCTTTTCTTGCTTCCTCAAATATTTGTCTTTCTTTATTTTCATCAAAGGTTTTGGTCTTCTCTGCAGCTTTCCTAATTCCTGAATCTTCTGTAGTCTTCCCTTGGGTCATTCTGTCATCTCCTGTAGAAATTCCTCCTCTAGTAATAACAATGACTCTATGGTATTCTCTGCGAGTTTCAACTTTGATCAATTGTATCTGCGGGTTCTGCTGAGATCCTCGTTTCTCTTGAAGTTTAGCCAACAATGTTGGACATTCTTCAATAAAATGCTTGAAGGAGTTGTGCTAGCTACAAGTAGTGCAAGGGTTCTGACAGTCCCTTTCCAAGTGTCCTGGATGTGCGCAGTTATAACAGATGATCTATCCTCAGCCTTGACCCATACCTCCTCATCATTGTCTTCCTCTGAATCCACCTCGAGGATTGAAGTTTCCTCTCCCAGTGGAGTTGTACTGCGTAGAGTTTCCTTCTTGTTGTACTTTGCCTTGAATATTGTATATGTATCTTGACCTTTCATGCATGAGATAATAAGCCTTACAATCCCTATCATCATGTCACACAGACTTACAAAATGTGCAATACAAATTTTTGGGTGTCTGAACATATTTTTTCTTGTAATAGCACTCACCAGGGCGATGTCTGTTTCTTCATACCTTGCACCAGGGTAAGGTGACTTTCTTCAAAGGGATCGGGGCTCTAGAGGCGAAGTATTCATGGAATAGAGGGAAATGCTCCTTGTCATGGCCTTCTTATCTGCATATAACACACCAGATGTCTTCTCTTTTATCTTTTCCCTTGCCTTTCTTCATATCTTCAACCTGCAAAGACAAACTAGTCAGCTGACTCAAGATCTGACTCATACATGAGCTAGATTCTCCCATAGGGGCTGATTCTAACTTCATGGCGATATCTAGAGCCTCAGCCCATGAAGCAATCTTCTACTACATTAGAGGAACTCTGATGTGTGGTAAGAGGGAAACAATGAACCATTCCTTGTTCTTCTCATCTGGAATCTGAAAAGTCAATTAGCCTGTTAGGGTCTTGAATCTCTGATTGAACTCCCAAACTGGGTCGAATACCTTCTACTTGATCTCCTTCAGTTCTGTAATACATTGGGACCCTGACTTAGGTTTCTTAAATTCTACATTTAGTGCATTATTAATCTCATTCAGTGGCTTAGGCTACACAAGTCCTTGGACAAGCTTCATGTACCAACTTAGTGCACGATCTCTTAGGGTAGTACTAAACTAGGTTATTTTCACTGCTTCATCGGTGACATTATTAATATTCCATACGGATTCACGTAGGAACCAGTGCTGGTAAGGATCTTCAGATCCATCTCCCCTAAAAATAGGGAGTCTCATCTCATCTTCCATAGATCTTCCTAGGGTCCCTGACTGAGTATGTGGTGGACTACTAGTGATGGTGCTCTGGATGCTCTGGTGGCTTGGATTACTTTGATTTATTAATACTACTGAATCAACATGAGGGATACTAGAACTTAATTCAATAGTCTGTGTAGTTCCTGAAGTTTCTGGCTCGTCTCGACGAAGTTCTTCAACTTCCTCTTCCTATGCCCTAGCGGGTTCTAAATGCTCTTCGTCGGTCAGATCTACTTCTTCTCCACTGTAGAAACCCTCATATCCATAGTTCTTCTTGAACAGGTTCACAATATGAACTTATCTGAACACTCTCTCACTGCGCATATGTCTAGTCTCTATGTCGCTGTTGCTGTCTGAATTTTGCCTTTCTAGATTCCACCAATATACTATATCTTCAATATGTTCTTCTCATGCAACAACATCTTGAGTCTCAACTTCAGAAAGTGTAAAAATTTTCCTTCGGGTTACTTGAAAAAATATCTCTCGGCTTGGCTATATGACTCTACTCTGTCAACAACAAACTCAGTGATGTAGTCTCCAATGGTGCTATCGAACCAATGATCTACTACTCTTGACATGGCGTTATCAACTCTCTTGACATTCTTGATCAACATCGACGTCAAAACTACAAAAGGTATAGATCTGACCTCAAACTGGGTATCTGCCAACCTGGCTAACCACTCATATAGTTCCTGATGGATTCCTCCTAAGAATATCTCGTGTATATCAGTAAAAATATGTCTCTCCAACCAATCCTCTGTACTCAGATTAGGGTTCTTGTTATGGGCTTCAGCAAAGTCCTTTTCTTGATCCTTTATCCACTTTTCAATCTATGTCTTTGATGGGAACCACCTTGACATTCCCTCAAGAAGATTCCTGTCCTGACAATAGAACCATTTGTTGGCACAGGGGCAGACCCAGGGTTCACCTCCAAGAGTGCACCAACAAGCCCTAACTACTGGCCCTTTCAGAAAGACCTGTGAAGCAGATGAAGTCTCACCCGAAGCAGTTATGAGGGGGTTGCAAGACAGATATGTCTACAACCAAGGGGAATATCAAGTGGATCTAATACAAGAACAACACAACATTCATATATCACCTATCAAATTAGATCTATTCTGCACATCTACTTTTCATATCTAGCTTAATAATGCAATCACAGTATATCAAGGACATAGACAAAATACCAATCACACACAACACCAAGTATACGTGGTTCACCCCCTCTCTAGGGATACGCCCACAAAACTATTCTTTATAATATATTAAGATGAAAGAATACAGTTCTGATCTGCACTCTTAACCAACAGATCTCTCTCTCCCCCTTCCTGCGCACCTAGTTGCAGGGTTGATCTTCACACCCAGATGAAGATCTTACAATACTAGAAGGCTCTCCAACTTAGCACTTCCCTCAAATAAAAACAATGATCATACCACAAAAACTAGATCGAGTCTAGTAATAATGAAAACAACCACAACCCAGGTCCTTTTGACCTTTATTTATACATTACAATAGCTCACCGACATCCTTAGGCCAAAGCCTAGGTGTTAAAACCCTAGATACCAAAACCCTAGGTCAACTTGACCTATGTTTTCAGGGATTCGCCAGCCTGTCTTTCCTTCCTTCGTGTGTGGTGCTCCAAAGCATCTAACGATGGATTTTTCCACTTGCTGAGTTGTCCACGATCCTTCTTCCTGGCTGATATGTCATCCTCGATCTCGACTTCCAACAACTTGCTTTCTCGGGCTTCGCTCCATCTTTTCTGCTCTTTTGCTCACTTCGACCCAGTAACAATCACTGTGTCTTCCACGCAGTTCACATTTCGCCTTTTATTCCTTGATCTTCACTCCCTTCCATAACCAAGGGCCAACACTATTATAACCCATTCCAAAATCTACCATGTTCACACAAACAAGGATATTCAAAATTGTTCATTTACTAATCTAGTGTGTGTTAGGTAAAGATAGTAACATAGACAAACTCAATTAAATATACAATCAATAAGGAAATACTCACAAATCAACCATGATGAAAGCAATAAAGATAATGATACGATTCTTCATCATGAATCAACATGACTACATATATTTTCTCAACTGGAGCTTGAAACTTAGATTACACAATCCTCCCTTCAAGTCCTGGAGAAAAAAGGTCTTTTACAATTTATTCAAAACTAATATATATAGGGAAGGGGCCAAGAAGGAGTTACAAAACATAAATCTTCAACTTCCTTCTTGATTGTCCACATACCCTTTCATCTATTCATATGCCAATCATAAATTGGAAGCATAATTAAATATTACATTACAATTTGTTAACTTTATGAAGTTATATTTGTCTCTTATGTGGTCATAGTTTTGGCCTAATATTTTAGTATAGTTTGTTAAGAATACTCTAGTTCTGTTAGGATCCTCCATGAAAGTAATCAACTCAATATGGGTGGTTCTTTTGACCTAGGAGGATTCTTACTTCTTTTCCTACATATACAATCACAACAACTCCATGAGATCATTCAATGGCATGGATCTATTTTCATTATGAAACATAGGCATCATGTCCTTGGTCAAGTATCCATAATTGTATTTAGATAAAAAATCCATATATTCCAATGTACTCTCAAGATATATTTAATCCATTGATGCTGGAGCATATAGAGTGTATTCATTTTGATCATTTGGCTGTACATTAATAGGGATGGGCTTGCATCTTTCTTGATAATTGACGATATCCTTCAACAATTTATTTTTCATTTCCAAATTAACAACTCATCATTCCAACTGACCTTTTAATACCATCATGCTAGCAACAAAATCTTTACATGCATGAATATGGAGGTAGTAATTACGAATAAATGGCACCACCTTGTCCTCATACATGTGAGTGTAAGTGAAAAAATTTGGCCAAACTATCTTTAGAAGCTTTGTATTATTCTACTTGGTTTTATAACACAATGATGCACTATTAGAGACATGTGTTTTCTTCCATAAGCTTAAAGATGACTTCTTTTGATGCATAGGTTGCACCAATCTGAATTTTATTTAAAGTGGACATTTCAGTAAGTTGGGTATCCACAATTATGATTTCATTTATTTCAATCACCATCTAAATTGTCATCTATTTTCCTTTACTTACCCATTTGCTTGTTGATATACTTTTGAGTCCTATTATATTCAAAGGTCTCCAAGATAATGAAAGGGTCTTCATCATTGTAACTATCTGGAAAGGTCTTAAGTAATTCCTTTAGTGATGACATTATTGTTGCAGAGCTATTTACTTCACCAACAATTCTCAAATATTCTTCTATCTATTGTTCCCATTTTCTTTCATTATATGCGTTAACACACCATCTATATCAGTTACTATAATATGTGGTTCTATAAATTCCTTTGTCTCCATGTCCTCTTGGTTGCATTGCTATGTTATAGTATCCATGACCCCAATTTGAGTTCTCTACATTTTCCTTGTTTGTGTAGATGACTATCCCACATTGGACCCATCTATCACTTGCACTTGCATGGGCTCTGGAACACATTTAAGTAGGTTATATTTGACCCTCTCCCTATCTATTGAATCCTACTTCTTAAACCAAACAAAATGGTAGTATGCTTCCCGTCTACAATCCTGTTCTTCTAGGGACTCTCGGTGACAATAGGGCTAAGTTAAACCCTACTATTTGAAATGGTCAACAACCTTTCTATGTGGGTTGTGAACTTTAAAACCTCCAAGAAGGAACTTGAAGAAAT